>BDDA01000183.1:102983-131629 GCA_001662385.1 Chlamydomonas asymmetrica | reverse complement strand
TTCCATCAGCGCCCTCATCGGCTTGACCGAGCTGAACGTTACTTGGTGCAAAAGCCTCACCCACCTGCCTGATTCCATCAGCGCCCTCACCGGCTTGACCAAGCTGGACGTTACTTGGTGCACAAGCCTCACACACCTGCCTGATTCCATCAGCGCCCTCATCAGCTTGACGAAACTTGAGTTGTCTGGGTGCACTCGCCTGAAGCGACTGCCTGATTGTGTCAACGCCCTCACCGGCTTGACGGTGCTGAACTTGATTGAATGCAAAAGCCTCAAACGCCTGCCAAATTCCATCGGGGCCCTCACTGGTGTGACGGAGCTGAACTTGAGTGAATGCAAAAGCCTCAAACGCCTGCCGGATTCCGTCGGCGCCCTCACCGGTTTGATGGTGCTGAACTTGAGTGAATGCAAAAGCCTCAAACGCCTGCCGGATTCCATCGGCGCCCTCACTGCTCTGATGATTAGGCCCCCCCCTGATCCCCAAAGGATGCGCTTGCTGCAGTTGGGCAGGTTAGCTTGCCTTGCTGGTTGTTCCATGGTGCGGGCATTGCGGGCGATCACTGTCATGGCATTCAGGATTGGCACCTTGCGTTTTATTTGGCGTGGCTAATCCCCACCGAACACTCGCATGCGGAAACTGACAGCCAGCACGACAGAGTTGCATCTGCTGTCTTTTTACCGTAAGTGACGCTAACTTCCCCTTTTACCTCGACATGCCACATTGCAGTAACAGCATGGCAGTGTTCTGCGTGCCTGCTGGAAGCGTAGCCTCTTCGTCTGATCAAATATGCAATGTATGGCATGCCTTGTGGAGTGCACAAGAACTGGCTACGGCGATGGCTGCAATGGCTAGTACATGAAGCTTTCCAGCTCGCATAGCGCATCACAGCCCTGTAGCAGCGTCCCCTGTGCACAATACTTGCATGAGGCGTCAGTCTGCTGCTGTCATTGCCTAATCATGCCTGCCGTCCACCCTCCCCTCCCCCTCCACTCTTTCCCATGCATATGTTGATATGTGCCTGTCCTGAACCCCCTCGAGGGTGGCCTTGGGCCCTTGGCTAGCTGGCCGAGCGTAAACAAACGACATGAATTCTGCCAATTGTGAGCTGCATCAAACGTTGCAAGACTGCAATCAGCAGCTAGTGGCTGGTCTGTGTAAATAATACGTGAGGTGTTGTTGCTTTGGTTAGTTGGCCCATCCGCCTGCCTTGCTATTCGCAACAGCAGCGGTGTCTGTGTAGACACCGAATGGCGCCGCCAGGGGTAGCCGCACTGGCAATAGCGTGGCTGCTAGGTTGCATTCGCCGTTGTTGTTGGGCTGCTGTTGGTGACGACCTGCCACATGCGACAGGGGCGAGGGCCGGGCAGGGGTGCCGTGCGCTGCCATCGCCATGCAAAACGAGGGTCAACGCAAGTCAGCGCACGCTATCTTGGCAGTGAAGAGCACTAATTTGTCTTCTGTTGCTGGTGGTGTGTTGGTCCCCACAACTCTGGTGTTTTGTGACCTGTCATGAGTACAATTCACCAACGGAGTGTGTGTTGCAGCGTGAGCTGAGAGAGTGCGTTTTGCCCTGGTCGTGGCGCGTTCTGACACTGACCCACATCTACGCTTGCGGCGCCACAGCACCAAGTGGTGCATGCATGCTGCACGCATGTTGCTGTACTTTCTTCAACTCTCCCAGCATGATTACTGCACTGGGTCTTGCACAATTGCCACGCACACTTCCAAGCGCCCGCGGGTGCTTGAACTCCGCTTATCATTGGCCATACCGCCATAGGCCCAGCTACCACCATGTGTGTTTATGTGCCAGCAACAGGGTTTCTCATTACCTGGCAAGCAAGTGATGCGAGGGGAACCAGTCTGCCCCCCTGGCCCGCCCATGTCCGCCGCATGCAGCTAGTCTACAATCGATCCGGCATCAACCAGCTTGCTGGCCCACATGCTCAGGCAGTACACCATCAGCCGCTTACATGCGCTTATGTGCGCAGAGGGCATGGGATTGCAGGCAACGCGCATACCAGCATTCGGGCAATGCGTGCATGCATGCATGCGTACCTGTGACACACACTGCATGCATCATTTCACACTGCGTCTGCACACATACAACAATGCCGCCTTCACTGCATGCATTCACAGGCAGGCAGGAATACGCATGTCTTTCTGGAGTGGTGCCTCCCCATGCCAAACGGAGCAACACAAGGGACCAAGGGACGTGCCATGAAATTGTTCAATCACAGCTTTGTTGCTGCCTGTTGAAAGCACATCCTGTCGCACCACATTCGGGTTGCACATACAAAAGGTGTGCGGCCACTGCACAGTGTTTGCAGCTCACTGCATGCCCCTGCAAAGTCGAGCACAGGTCAACATGCCCCGGCGTCCTTGCTTGTGATCACGCCAGTGCACATGTCACATGATCAGAGGTCATGCAAACCCCACGCACCACTGCACCGCATCTTTCCTGTGTCCCCAACAGCGTTCACTCTCGTGTCTTATGAGCCATGGCATGTGAAAATCGCAATTGGAGGGTGCTGTGAGATGTGTGGCGTCGAGCAGGGTCCATAGATATTCCAACGCTAATCTGCCACCTCCGCTTGCTGGCAGCCATAGACAGTTGCATGCATGTTGCCATGCTTCTTCAACCCATCAAGCATCATCGGTGTACAACTGCACATGCACAAGTGCCACTATTGCAATTCCATGCGCCTACTGCCCACGCAGCTGCTTGAATGCAGCCAGCTTGTCAGGCGGGCACGCGCCCAGCTGCACCTGAACCAGCACACGTGCGGCATAGCTGTCCAGGATGGCATGGTCACCGAAGCGCGCGTAATTCCACCACCAGCCTAGCCCCTTGTCCACCCAATCAGGCGTAGGAGTGACCGGCGGCGCAGCCGCAAGCCGCAACGCCGATGCACGGGTGAAGCGACGCCCCGACATGGCCAACGTCACTGGCGCCGCATCCCATTCCACCACGCACACATCCGGCTTGGTGATGTCGAACTTGCACCTGCCCATGCCGCCACTCCCACTGGGCGGTGCGGAAGTACTGTTGAACAACGCAGCCCCAACTCTTATGCCTGCCCCGGCGGCTGCGTCAGCTGTCAGCTCTGCTGTGGGCACGACCAGGCGTGCTGCCATGGGCATTGCGGCCGCTGCCACCGATACAGGCGCTGCCGCGGCGGCCGCTTTGAAGTCCTTCATGAGCTGCTTTGCAGCCGCCGTTTCAGCCGCCGTCGCCGTCAGGGCCGCATCATCCGGGCCGCCGGCGTCGAGGGGTGCGGCGAGCGCAGCAGCAGCGGCAAGACGAGGCGCCGCCGCCGCCCGCCACTTTGCGGCAGGCGGGTGCACCCCCTCGTCAGCATCTGCTGAGACGCGTGCAGCACGCATGAGGGGGAAGCTGGGCGTGGGGTTGCCGGCCGGTACGTCTCGGGGCAGCGGCCAGCGCTTAATGACGTGGTTCTGGATCGGGCCGGGGGGGCCCGTGAGCGAGGGCGGTAGGAACGGGACAGGGTCCCCCTCGGCCATGCAGCGGATTGTCACGCCGCCCCTGTACGTTGTGCAGTTGCCCGGGAAACAGAGGAGCACGTCAGCAACGCTATCAGCAGGCTATGCACTGATGCATGACAACATGCTGGTCATCACATCGCATGCACGTGCATCGCATGCATGGCCACCAGATGTGAAACCTGTTTCGTGCAGGCTGCGGTACGTCAGGCACGGCATTGTGGATTGATATCTGATACGCCAAGCGCTGCATGGGGGATGCAGGCTGAGGGTGCAGGCTCAGTATGAGTCATGCATACGCGTGGTGCGCAATACCGTACAGGCGGGCGCACTCACAGGGCCTTGTCGTAGGCAGCCTTCCACTTGTCATTGCCAACCAGCGGAGACCCAAACGTGTACACGCCGCTGATTTTGACGGTGTCCTTCCCTGTGGGACATGCACGGCACGCAGAGGGTCAGTCTGCAAGCCACGAGGCACGTATGTAGCAATGCACTGATGGCGGCAAACCAGCCGGCACACTCCTAGAGTAACAACATAAAATTGGAGTGGTGGGCAACTGAAACGCATGGCCCGTCCACAGCCATATGCCTTTGTACGATGCATCGTGCGTGGGCCTGTGGGGCTGTCATGCCCTAGCCACTGCCTCTTGCCTTCGAGTAACGCACTGCACACACAGTGCCAGTGCTAGTGGCCTGGAGCGTGTGCCCCCGTGTGTCCCACATGCATGCATGCGTGTGTGCAGGCGGCTTCTCGGAGCTGCACGCAATGCACACTCAAGCTCTGTGACCAACGAGGAAACATGCGGCAGCTGAGGACTCACTCTTTGTGTAGAGCAGCATCGCAAAGAGGTGCGCCATGGCTCCTCCCAGGCTGTGGCCGCACACAAACCACGGCTTGCGTGGCTGGCTGGAACCTGCCATGAACTCATCAACCTGCTCGCAAGTACCACTACGACGTGTGAGGGGGGAGCATGGTGCGGCCATGGCAGACTGGGGGATGTGGGAGGGCCAGCAGCGGGCGCTAAAGCCATCAACTAACATGTGGTACGTACGGTGTGTGCGGATGGTTTGTGTGCACTGCGCAACACTCACGCCACAGGGCAGGACAGCTGACGCACGTCTGGGTCGCCAACAAACAAGCCAGAGGCGGCGCTGGCAGCCACCTACATCGTTCAGGAGGGTGGGGCAGTTTACGTCGAAGGCGTGGTTGAAGCCAGCGTATATGCGTACGTCGTCCAGCCCCGGCCCAAACTTGTCGGTGCTGGTCCACACCGCCACTGCACCGTCCACCAGGAACTGAATGCAGAGGGCATGAGCATGAGCACACGTAATGAGCTCACGTCATGAGCGTGATGTTGGATGCACAGTCTTACACATTAGACGGGCAGCAGCGCATACCACTGGCATGGTATGCGCTGCCAGTGGTATGCGCATACCACAGCGGTATGCGCACATTTGGGAGCAGCAGCGGTGGACAAGGCGTTACTAATGGCGGCATGGCCGGTTACGAACGTGTGGCCCTGCATATGAGCACGCATGCTTACGAGTGACGACACGTCCGGGGCTGTGTCCGGCGCAGGCCTGCACTTACGTCCATGGCGCTGGTTGTCCCCCTGAACGCCAGGTGGAAGGCGCCCTCAGTCTCCAGCAGTATGTACGTCGTGCTCCACTGGCGGTAGCAACCCCTGCAATCCACAAATAAGCGGCCTGCCGGTGAATACCGTATTACTAATTACTGTATGTAGGGCATAACCTGGCTGCAAGGTTGAGTACACACAAACATACGGCAGGGGTGTGCGGCGCTCGAAAAAGTATTGCCCCCACCACGGACAGCCAGGCCTGCAGCTTCCCTCAGACCCCGTCACTGCCTCTGTGCCCTTCATCGGACAAGCTCCTTGATCACTCACTCCTGCTGTACAAGTACATAGCTACATACACATGTTCATAAACGCATACGGTAGATGGTGGTCGTGGCCCCCATGTGCGTAGGTAGCCTCATGTACTTGGCAAGTCGCAACAGAGTTTTCCCGTCACGACCATGCCTGCAGCTGCAGCTGCAGACCTGCCACACCCGCCTTACCATCCTCGCAGGACGCCCAGCTGCATGCAGGTCTTGCGGAAATACTGGCTGTACTGGTCGAGCCGCGACTGCCACAGCTCGCTGCTGCCCTGCTCGGGGTACGTGCGCTGCGACAGGATGGCGGCCAGGAAGGTGTTGCCGCGCAGGTCATCCGGCACCGCCTGCCCGCTCACGCCAGGGCTGGGCTGCGCAACCCAGTACCGGTCCAGCAGGCTGCCTGCTGGGGCCGCTACAACAGCACAGCCATGCACACATGCCGCAAGCAAGTAAGGTGGGTGTTGTACCATGCATAGTCCATATAGAGCAAGCGGGCGGGAGCTGTAAGAAAGGATCAAGGGAGGGTTGAAAGAGGTAGCGGGAATGTGGAATGCATGGCCAGTGCAGGGGCGAGGAGATGTCGTACGCATGCATGCATGCGGCTGCACGACCACGTTGCAGGCGGGGTCTGTAAATGTATGAAGTGGCTGTGTACTGACCACCCCTTAATGACCTGTGAGGCCATTGGACGAGCAACCAATCACACCCAACAGCCTGTGTCGTGCTGGGTCGCCCTGCATACCGGTACCTCACATCATCCTGTGCGTGCAAGGGATACGGCATGTAGCTGACGTCAGCATAGCAGTGTGTCGCATACCTGTTGCGGCGTTCGGCGGAGCCATTGCCGCTAATTCATGGACGGCATGGTCGTTGCTGCGCTCAGCTGCACCCTGTGGTTCAAGCCCCATACGCATGCATGTGTACAAGCAAGGTGGTGAGGCTGGGTAAGGGCAAGCATTGCGAATGCGGTAGTAGTGGTGGTGCCATGCACTCTGTGAAGCCGTTTGATGGCATGCATGCTGCTAGAAGGAAACATAGTGTGGTTAACCCGGTGTGCGGTACACCCGGCTGAATCGGCTGCTTGCTTGTCTCTGCCATGTGGTGTGCATGCGTGTGCGCGGTGCATACGTAGTTGGCTCGTGTGCAACCATCGCGCTGTGCAAGTCCACAACCTGACTACGGGCCCCAGCCTGCTGTTTCGTGTCCTCCCAGCGGGGATGACGTGCTGCTAGCCCACCAAAGTGGACTCAGTCTGGGTGCTGGGTAGATGGTCAGTGTTGGGGAAGCGGACAAAATTATCAATAAGGTCGCAGGCTTCTTACCTCTGCAGTGGCAAGAACAACAGCTGCAGTGGACAGGGCGACATTGCGGCGTTTTTTTGACTCAGGTAGGGCTGACGCAGCAGCATCTTCAGCAGGCGCTGCACGCTTGGCGCCTTGCGCCGGCGGTTGAGCTGCGGGAGGCGCGCTGCTGCCAGCGGCCTTTCTCTTGGGGGCCATGGTGACCTAGATTGCATGCACGCAAGGCAGGCATGGGACAGTCAGGTTTGCAAACTGTCAGCTGCAAGTTGCTTCACATGCAGCCCACCAGTCGCCAGTGCACCAGGCCGTCAGGGGCCCAAGCGAGAGTGTGCGCAAATGAGTCGTGCAGGTGAGTCACACAACTCGATGCCAGTCGTTTTATATCCGAGGCCACAAGCCTCGAGGCTTGAGGAGTGTACCGTGCAGAAAGGGCCATGCACCAGGAATGCGCCTTGCACTTTTGCTGGCAGCCCGAAAGCTCGGTTCCGAGTGGAGCTGAGACTCACAGCAGATACTCAAGCTGGAGCTGAGGTGACAATCCCTCCACAACTGGTCCTGGGCCTAAAGCTTTAACGCGAACAAATGAAGGCAACAAAAGTAGAGCAGCGTGAGGGATGATATGTCACGACTATGGAATGGTGGCAGGAGTAAACAAGGTGAGCTGCTGTGAGCTGCTGACCGTCATGCTGTGCACTGTCGAGCGATTTCTGGCCCAGAGCAGAGCCCGAGGAAGGTGCCAGGAATCCAGCATGACTCCTGGTATCCGCATCCGCACGACCACGCAGCTCAAGGCCGCAGCTCTGCCGCAGCTCATTCTTTGTCAACCTTGTCAACCTTGTCAACTGTTCTTTTGTTGCCACGTCGCGCCTTTTATGGGCAACTGCCCCCC
Source organism: Chlamydomonas asymmetrica (assembly GCA_001662385.1). Lineage (NCBI taxonomy): Eukaryota > Viridiplantae > Chlorophyta > Chlorophyceae > Chlamydomonadales > Chlamydomonadaceae > Chlamydomonas > Chlamydomonas asymmetrica. The sequence continues at coordinate 124,040 of BDDA01000183.1, read as the reverse complement.
TCTGCATTTGATGCTCACAGCTGACGCTGCTCACGCGCACACGGTTGCAGGCTTTGCAGGACCGCTCCTGACAGTTGAGGGCAGTCATACTGAGTGAGTCATGCAAGGAGCAGGAGTACGCAGCTATCACAGCCAGCAGCGCCTGTCAGTGCAAGCTCTGGGACCTGCTGCAACCAGCGCCCATGTCCTCCAACCCAACGCTGCCAAGTGTCACGCAAGCGTCGTGCGTCAGTTGGCTTTGGGCACCCACTTGTAAGCTGAGGGCATCAGCAAAACGAAAGTGCAGCAGAGCAGCTGCAAACGCTTTATATGCTGCCATACTTCTGGGTGGGATTGATTGCAGGCAGTGAGCAGTCCTGCAAACGCAAGCAAGCAGCAAGGTCTGTTCAGGCCACATCCGAAACCAGCACACGGCAAGGAAGCTGCCTCTCAGTTTGCTACGCATGCGGTGGTTTGCCAGTGCCAAACTGGTGACGTGCATGGGGGGGGGTGGCAAGCTGAATTGCATGCTGCACACCTGTAGGTGTTCAACGTGTTGCGCCCACCTGCGCCCACCAGAACAGCGACCCCAGCTGCATGCACACGCGCCACCTATCCATCAAGTACGCACATACATCAAATCACAGAGCAGAGCTACATGCAGGGTGTGTGAGCAGAATTGTGTGCACATGCTTGCACAGAGTATAAGGCGCGCTGCGTCCACGCTTTCTACACACACACTCTGCACAGGTTCCGGGACACCAAGCACTCATGCACACCATGTGAGCAGCACTTGCCGTGTGTCTCAGACTCACAGTGCATACTTCAATCAGCAGGGCCACCCGGTGGGATTGTTGTGGCCTTGCCAGAGGGCCAGCGCATGCAGGGCAATCAACGTCATTCACGACAGGGGTCTGCATGCGTGCGATGCCACAGCATGCATGCCTCCTTACGACCGAACATAGTTGTATAGTATGGGAGGGATGCCAGGAGGGATGCACAGCACTCAGACTCGTATGGCTGGAATTGAAACAGCACCAGTGAAGGGCAAGCGTAATGTAAGTGTCCTGTGATTGTCCTGTGCGCACATGCATTGGGGGCGCTTGCAGCAGTCTTTCTTTGGCATTCCATCTAGGCTCCTTGGAATTTGGGTGATTGCCATGGGCGCAACTCTGACAGGGTACCTCATCCCGGTGTATGTGGGCCACATCAGGGTAAGACTGCAGATTGCCTGCGGTGCTGTGCCTTGGGCATAAAGGGAACAACACCAGCAACCACTTGGCACCATCCGTGCAATTTGCAACTTATTGCTTATTAACTGGCTGGCATGTAGCCGTTAGGACTGCCACTGGGCAACGCCCATGTTTGGTCGCTTCCTCGCGCTTGCGTCGCTGATAGGCCTGACCTCCACAGCCACCGTCCTGTACTTCATCCACGTATTGTCTCCGCCAGACCCTTTCTTGGCAAGGCAACCCGCTCAAGGAGATCAAGGCAGCTCGCGCAGGGACAGCCACTACGCTGCAGCGTTCAGTGCGTTCAGCGCAAAGGAGGCAGACCTTGCCATTCCGCAGGTCGTGAACCCAGCGCTATGGGCAAACAACTCCTTGTGGCTTGCAACGAACCTGACCACAACAAGCTTGCAGCCCGATGGCCTTGGCCTCGCTGAAGCGTTTGCGTCGCGCACTACGCCGGGGCGGCCGCTAATCAGCCAGGCACGGAACGAACAGCGCCAGTGGTGCGTTTCACCACCTGCATGTGTGAAGGAACAGCTGAGCCTGTCCTACAAGTATCTCAAACACTCGGTGAGGTGTGTTTTGCTTGTCCCCATACGTGCAAGCCGCGCCGGCAGGTCCGCAAGCCTGTCTGTGTCGCGTGCCAGACCTGCCATAATTAAAATAGCGTTGATTCACGTGCACTGCCCTTCAGGCCCCCGAGTTCGACCTGTTTGTCTATGGCTCCGGCGACATAGTATCAAACTCGATCCGCTCGGACAACGCCTGGGAACCGCAGGAGTATGGAGAGCTGCTGAAGGTTAGTTGTTGCGCTTGATATACCACTAGCTATTTGCTGATGCATCCAGCTGTAAGCTGTGTGCTGCCACAAGCACGCCTTCGTGGTGGGGCGAAGGTCATGGTTCCGGAGCGGGTTGACAGCTACGTTGCCAAACAAGCAGAGCACTCCCGTCAATACAACGTCGTCATTTAAACCGTCTGGCTGCTGCCTCAGGTGATGGAGCGGCCTCTGGTGCTCAAAAGCGGCGCGCTTGCGACGGCGCGTGTGTTTGTGGACGTGGGCGCCAACATCGGCTGGTTTGCGCTGGCGCTGGCTTGCCGTGGCCACCCCACGGTGGCCTTTGAGGCCATGAGCGAGAACCAGCTGCTGCTGCGGGCCTCCTTGTGTGAGAACGAGGTGGCTGCGCGCCAGTGCATGAGGTACCTGGCGCTGGTGCCCGTGGGGCTTGGCGCGAACTCGACCACGTGCAGGCTGGTGAGCGACTGAGCGGGGAGTGACACTGCTGCCAAGCGGGTGAGGCACGTGTGGCCTGCTTGAGGGTTTAGCTGGTTAAGCCTACCTACCTACAATCCACCTGGGTTTTGGACTTTCCACTTCGTACCGGTAGCTGACTTGGACACGAGTTCTCGTATCCCGTGCATCCCTTGATATGCTTACTCCTGTGCCACGACGTGCACCTGTTCCTCGGTGCATCCCTCACACACCTACCTGCCAGTGAGGGCCCACACTCCACAGTGTCATGAACGGATCATGCTCGACACAATAGCTTGCATTCGCACGCACGGCAGCGCTGCTGCGATGCCTTGCGCACCATGCGTCCCATATACCTGCTGCCTGTTGCAGAGCAGTCAACAGCACATCATAAACGCACGACCGGCTGCCTTTGCGGCTGTACACACATGTTGCATACGTCTGCAGGTGAGCGAGCACAGCAACAAGGGCGACTGCATCACGATGTGCGGCGAGGACCCCGTGCCACAACGGTACACCGTGCGGAATGAGTTCCAGGTGCGACAGCGAGCGTGTCAGGATATTGGTTTCCGAGGGGCGACGCGGTGTGCTTCCCGTGGGACCATGCAGTGCGAATTTGCGTGAGGATGGACAGCGTGTGTGTAGGGGTGCCTGCCTGCCTGCGTCCAAGGTGTTGCGCAGGCAGGGTCTGGCATGCATAGCTATCAACGTCCCCATCAGCCTCTCGTGTGCTGTAACTCGCTGCTGATGGGTGCACGCTGATGTGGCGATGGAACGCACCCTGCCTGCGCACGGCCCTGCCTGCACGCATGCGCTACGCACCACATGCAGATCGCACTGCATTGAGTCCCGAGTACGCTCAGCTGCAGGGACGGTGCAAAGGAACATGCCCGGAGCGTTGCTGCGCTCACACCGCTAGCTTTCTGCCACGCAAGAGCGCAAAGCAGTGCCAAGCCACCACCCAGTACAGATGGGTGAGCAGCACATACATTCCTGCCTGCCGCAATATTTTGCGCATCCATCCCCGCAACAACAGCACATTTGCATGGCTGGCTGGTTGCTCTCCGACTCTCCGTGCTCCGACTCTCCTGCTCGCAGCAGAGTGGCAAAGTCTGACCACAGCGCGTGCTGTCATGTTATGCACCTGCCTGCACAGGTGCATCGGATGGACGAGTACATAGGATTTGATGTGAAGGCCCTCAAAATGGATGTCGAAGGGTGCGTCGCAACTCCTGCTGCGTGGCATGCTGCGTGATGACCGCCTTAGCAGGCCGCGCATCATGCCATAGGGGTTGCGCTGCGTACCTGTGTTTGGTGTGCAACTCAACTGCCCGGTCGCCGCATCCAACAGCGGGTGCTTGTGAGCGGGCATGCCCGGGCTAGAATGCCACCATAGGCAAGCTGGGGCCTTTTCCTTGAGTGCATCCGCAGTCCACGCACCCTCTGTGACGCTGGGCTCTCATAGCTCGACCGTTGATGCGGTGCCAGGAACAGTCGGTGGCATAACCCCGAACTGGGGCACCCAAGTGCAGTCACAACCTCGTGCCCGCATTGTATCGTGCGCAACAATCACTACAGCTTCCGCCAACTTGTGCACGCTAGGCTGCCTGTGCTGCTTTGCTGGTTCGGCCGCATGCCTCATGCGTAGCAACAAGCGACTGTCAACCAGTCGTGTTTCACCCCATCGGCCCATAATTCTGCAGGCGTGTTGTGCTGTGCCTTTGCTGCCTTGATGTATTTCCTACACTGACGGTCACGCCCGCAGGTTTGAAGCTGCGGTGCTGGAGGGTGCTGCGGCGGTGTTTGCGCGCTACCGCGTGTGGTACATACTGTTCGAGTACTTTCCCGCCATGATGCAGGCGTACATGCCGCAAGACGAGGTGATGAGCGGATCACGCAGTGTTATATTACACCAGGAGCGTATCGCCCAACCGGCCCATGCTCCTCCCAGATGGGACCAGTGGAACACGCTTGCAGCAACAATCACAACGGGACCACGCATATTGACGGTTTCCATATCGCTTCCATATCGCATTTTGTTTTCCGCCTGTCAGCCCGCTATCCGTATGTCTCTGCAACTGTTGACGGTTTCCACCACCGCTGCCACTGCCGGCCCTCAACCCCCTTGCTGTGGCCGCTTAAATGCTCACACGTCCTCTCGTTACGCATATTGCATTCCCGCTCATGCATCCCTGCAAGTGCACTCTCCATCAGACAGCTGCGCCTGACTCGGTGCACATATGGGAGCTAACTGGGTCGTAGGAGACATGTCTGGCCCGGCAGAGCTCTTATGCCGTGGTGTGTGTGTATGTGTGTGCACAATGCTGGGAGCCCCCCGCTAACAGGTGCGGCGCTTCCCGCTGCGCGTGGCGCGCCTGGGTTACCGGCTGAGCCTGGAGTCATTTGACGGGCCGTGGCTAGCGGAGGCGGACCTGATGCAGCTGCGCAGCTGGGGCCGCATGCACAACGTGTACTGCACCCACGTGGAGCTGATGACGCCTCAGCAGCAGCATCGGCGGCGGCGGCGGCGGCGGCGGCGGCGGCGGCAGCAGATGTGAGCACACATACATAGCGTCGGGCATGTGGATGACAGCAACAACAGCTGTGACATACAATGGGTAGCATGCCTGCTCGAGGCAGCAGCAGACGCAGCAGAAGCCCTCACCCCAGGAGGCCTCTCACACGGCCGTCGCATGTTCGGCAATGGTTGGTGTTGACCGGGAGATAGTTTCTTTACACCCTCGAACAGATTGCCTTGCGTAGCATGCATAACAGCTGGGTCAGACCGCTGGTGTTTGGTCGTTTCACCTGTGATGGTGTTGTGCATCTATCCTCCGATTTCCAGCAACGCGCAGCTTGCCTTGCATACGGTACTCTGGCAACGGTCATACCCGTTCAAGTTTGCTCCGATAACCAAGTCATGCCGATGTGCTCTCACGACAGGGCGCAGATGTACCTTGACACTTGCATCGCCTGCGGAGGCGCTCAAGTGCTAGTTGCCAAATCGTCCCCTAATTGGCATAAGGCCACTGCTTGTAAGGTCGTGCAGCGGCATTGTTGGGGAGTTGTGCTTCCCCTGTCGGGAGGCTGTGGAATGCCGGTGTGTCCTGCACATGACATGCACTCACTGCATGCTCGAATGGCAGCCAGTGAACCAGCCCTCGCACTACCTCCACTTGACACACTGATACTGCACAGACCCCATGACAAGGATTACAGGCGTGATTCCAGTCCACCCCACCTACGGAACCCCCTGACTGGGTTACTTCAAGGTCTCCTTCATCAGTGTAAATAAGATGTACTGTGGTTGATGCCTGCCCGCGCCCCTGTCAGGAGGTAGGGACTCTCATATCAGCCTCCTCATCTGACACACACCCCGGCTCGGCAATTTCGCATACAATGATCACACGGGGGTCTCGCATCCGGCATCAGTGCCACCGCTGGTGCTCCTGCCAAACACACCAGCCTTGTGAGGTACCCAGTCTGCCGCTGCCAGGTGCACAACAGCACAAGCCTCTTGCCCGCTCGTCATGCACGATTTCTGCATTCACCAGCTGTGTTACAGAGTCCACTGCTGGGCCTTCATGGGCTAGGGGTCAGGCCGTCAGGGATGGAGCTTAGGGTTTAGGGTTTAGGCTGGTTTAGGGTCCCCCATGGCCTCACCCTTCTCCCCCACTCACACGTAGTTCTCATGAGCAGATTAACAAGTGCATGGGCGATGGCATTGCGTGCAGCCACATGCAGCCGCCTGCGCACACTCATGCATGCATGTGCGTGTGACACCCGGGGGCGCATGCTCCAGGCCAACACCAACACCGGCACTCTGTGTGCAGTGTGTAACTCGAAGGTAAGAGGCAGTGGCTAGGGCGTGACAGCCCCACAGGCCACACACAATCCATCGCACAGTGTCATACTGCTGGACGGGCCATTACTTATGTTACCCACCGCTCCAGTTTATGTTGTTATTGCTTTTCCATGTGGTGGTTGTCATGCCAGGATGGTGTCGTCGGCTGAAAGGTCGGACCCGGGAAGCGACAGTTGCTATCAGTGCGCAACCACGTGCAAATTATGCCTGCATGTGTCTTTAGGAGGTTTGGTTCCCGTGGGGCCATGCGGTATGCTTTCCGTGGGGCCGTGCAGTGTACTTGTCATGCGTGATGATGGGAACTGCACCTAAGGGTGGCGAGGTGTCTGGGCTGAGCTGGCGGCTGTCGCGGAGAGAACAACGCTCTGGTTGTCTGAGAGGGTGGCTGTAGTGACATCAGTCTGTGGGTGAAAGCGTTAAAAGTATCTGTGCTGCTCCAGCGGGGCTGATGCTGAGGCTGAACGCGCATTGTGGAAGGCTTGATGGCACCCCAGCCCGAGGTGCAGTGCAAATGCGCGCCAGCAGGGCAAGGCAGAGCGACAAAAGAGCTAGGAACTGGCTAGAGCTCAGCAACAACAACACAGCGCAGCAAGAGGCAGCACTTCAACTCGCAGCGAAAAGCCACCTGAACAGGGGCCACGAGCAGCGTCCAGCAGCAGGAAGGGGAAGGGTGATGCAAGTGCGTGAATGCAGCTGCGGAGCTGGGGTGTGCACAACATGGTGACAGCAGGCAAGCTAAGACCAGGGGGTCAGCCTCGTCCTGTCCTGTCACCGCCTGCCTTGGCAGCGGTGTCCTAGCCTGTAACCGTTCCCGTCCCAAAAAAACAAAACATAAGAGCAACGCCAAGCGAATGTGCAATGCCATGTGCACGGGCGGCAGCAGCATGCACATGCGATGCTGCAGGCAAAGCAACCAGCCAGACGCTGTGTGTTGGGCCTGGCCTCGAGCGGCTCCCCGGCCTGACGGACTGTAGACCGTCGCGTGTCTAGCACGCCCGTCCCCCCGCCGCCGCACGCCATCAGAACGGTTTGGCGGGAACGGCGGCGGTGGCAACTGGGGCGAGGCTCCTGGCTCCTGCAGTTGCCCCTTGTTTCGCAACACTGCAGCTGGGTTGGTGAATTAGTTGCTTTGTGAAAGTGATGCCGGCTGATCCAGCTGCCACGGCCGACGTGTGTGTGTTGCAGACTGGGAGGGCAAACTGAAGTCCAGCAATCTGGGCAATCCGGCGGACAGCGTTGTAAAACCTGTACTGTTGAAGCTTGCTGCTTTGTTGCAAAGTGGATGCTCGCCACAGACAAAATGGAGAAAGGTTAGAGGCTCATTACCTGGCCTCGGGGGGTACCCGAGGTGTCTTGACTTCTTCTGTTGCGCGCCTGCATGTGTGTGTGTCGCGTTTGTCCAACAGGGAGGGAGTGAGGGGCACCGTCAAGATCAACGGCGTGTACACGTTTGGGTGTCCGCTGGTGGGCAATGACAAGTGGAAGGCTGCCTACGACCGCGCCCGCATGTGCAGCGCACCATGAGTATGCACGACTTGCAAATAGATGTAATGAGCCTGCATCGCCCTGCAACGCTAGGCGTATCAGATATCAATCCGTCATGCTACGCCTGACGCGCCGCAACCTGCCATGCACACTGAAACAAAATTGGCATTCATCATTCCATGCATGCCCTGTTGACAGTGTTGCTGACGTCCCACTTTGTTTCCTGGGCAGCGTGCAGGGCGGCGTGACAATCCGCTGCCGTTAGGCTGCCATTCCTACTGCCCACGCTCACAGGCCCCCCTGGCCTGCTCCGGAACCAACGTCATCAAGCGCTGGCCGCTGCCATGGGACGTACTGCCAGGCAGCCCCACCCTCATGACCGTTGCAGGCGTCTCAGCAGACATTGGCGGGGGGGGCACCCGCCTGCCGCAAAGCGGCGAGCAGTGGCGGCGCCTCGTCCCGCCGCTGCTGCTGCGCTCGCCATGCGCCTCGACAATGGTGCGGCGGATGATGCGGCCCTGGTGGCGACGGCGGCCGAAACGGCAGCTGCAACACAGCTCATGAAGGACTTCAAAGCGGCCACCGCAGTAGAGCCTGTATCAGTGCCAGCGGCAGCGAACCCATGACAGCACACCTGGTCGTGCCCACAGCGGAGCTGACGCAGCCGCAGGGGCAGGCACGGGAACTGGTGCTGCGTTGTTCAACAGCACCGCAACGCCGTCCACCGTGGGAGGAGGCATGAGCAGGCCCAAATGTGGATCATCAGGCCAGATGTGTGTGTGGTGGAATGGGATGTGGCCCGGACACAATGGCCCTGTCGGAGGTGCAGCTGCCCGCCTGACACCCTGGCGGCATTCAAGCAGTTGCGCGGGCAGTGAGCGCTTGGAACTGCAGGTGGCATTTGTGCAAGCGCCGGTGCAAACATTGGATAGGTTGAAAGCTGATAAGAGCAAGGAATGAAAGCGCCGGAATAATGATGCTATATCACAGCAGCATGCAAGCACCGCTTGGATCTGCAGCTGCCAGCAAGCGTGGGTGCAGGTTAGCGTTGCAATCCGTGAAGCCAGATAGATGCAACACACTTTCTCAGCACACCCTCCATTACTGTGGTATCACAGGTTATTACAGGTCAAACACCAGTATGATGCGCATTCCAACATAGCCCCAGCATTTGCCCCTGTAGAGGGCCGCCTTATACTACTGCAAAGATAACACGAGTTAATACTTAACAGAGTTAGTCTTAATTTCTGCACGGCTATGGCAACGCACAATGCCCAGCACAATGCCCCCGCCAACGTCGCATGGGGCAGGTCAGCACCAACGGCAGCCTGACGGCAGCCGCGGACTGGCTGTCACAGTATTGCCACATGCAGCCACTGCTGCAGTTGTTTCCAGGGCAGGCACCGCTGTTGGTGCAAGTAGCAGGTGGATATATGTCTAGGCGCTGAGCAACATCTTACGCTCTAAAACATACAGGACAGACCATGCGCTGTTGACTGTAGCATGATGATGTTTTGAGGCAGTTCACGAATAACCGAGTTCATGTACCAGTTGTCGTGGCCATAGCGACAGACATTCTTTGTGTGTTTCATTTGTCTGAACGCATTATCCATGCGAATAGACTGAGAGGCTACGCTTTCAGCAGAGGGGTAGCTGGGCACTGCAATGTAATGGTATGGTTGCAAAGTGTGATTCATCGAGGGAGAAGGATAGCTTGGCGCCATCTGCAGTAAGACAGCAGTTGCAGCGCCGCTATGCTAGGTGTGGCTTCCCACACAAGTATGTTTGGTTGGGGTTAGCCACGCCACATGAAACGCAAGGTGCCAATCCTAAAAGCTATGGCAGTGATAGCACGCAATGCTCTTGCCAGGGACCAACCAGCGCGGCGGGCCAACCTACCAAACTGCAGTAAGCGCCTCAGCATGGGAGCAGCCGGGCGGGGAACAGCCGGGCAGGGAGCAGGAAGGGGCCCGAAGGTCAAGCCGGGGAGGGTGCTGACGAAAGCCTCAGGCAGGTATGTGAGGCTTTCGCACCCACTCAAGTCCAGCTCCCTCAAGTCGGTGAGGGCGCTGATGGAATCTCGTAGGTGGGTGAGGCTCTTGCACCCGGACAAGTCCACCCTCGTCAACCTGGTGAGGGCGCTGATGGAATCAGGCAGGCATGTGATGCTTTGGCACCCAGGCAAATTCAGCTCCGTCAAGCCCGTGAGTGCGCTGATGGAATCAGGCAGGTGTGTGAGGCTTTCGCACCCACGCAAGTCCAGTTGAGAATGAGGAGCCCACGCGGTCGCGCTGGTAAGGGCATAAAGGGTGCTGATGGAATCAGGCAGGTGTTTGAGGCTTTTGCACCCACGCAAGTCCAGCTCTGTCAAGCCGGTGAGGGCGCTGATGGAATCAGGCAGGCATGTGAGGCTTGCACACCCACACAAGTCCAGCCTGGCCAAGCCTATGAGGGCGTTGATGGACTCAGACAGGTGTGTGAGGCTCTCGCACCCACACAAGTCCAGCTCTGTCAAGGCGGTAAGGGCGCTGATGAAATCAGGCACGTGCGTGAGGCCCTTGCAATTAACAAAGTAGAGAACGGTCAAGCCGGTGAGGGTGCTGATGGAATCAGGCAAGCATGTGAGGCTGTTGCACCCAGGCAAGCCCAGCTCCGTCAAGCCCTTGAGTGCGCTGATGGAATGAAAGAGGCGGGTGAAGCCTTTGCACCCAATCGTCAAGAATAGCTGCGTCAAGCCGATAAGAGCACTGATGGAATCAGGCAGGTGTGTGAGGCTTTCGCACCCACGCAAGTCCAGCTTGGTCAGGTCGGTGAGGGCGCTGATGGAATCAGGCAGGTGTGTGAGGCTTTCACACCCACACAAGTCCAGCTGGGTCAGGCCGGCAAGGGCGCCGACAGAAGGAGGCAGGCGTGTGAGGCTGTTGCACCAAGACAAGTCCAGCTTGGTCAGGCCGGTGAGGGCGCCGATGGAATCAGGCAGGCGTGTGAGGCTGTTGCACCCACACAAGTCCAGTTCTGTCAAGCCCTTGAGTTTGCTGATGGAACCGGGCAGGCGTGTGAGGCAGGTACACCCAGACAAGTCCAGTTCTGTCAAGCAGTTGAGTTTGCTGATGGAATCAGGCAGTTCACGCAACGGCGTGCAATCGGAAAGGCGTAAGCACCTCAAGTGGTGCATACCACCTATCCAAGGGAGCCGCTTGTTGTCCTTCAATAGCTTCTCACAAGACGTCAAATCAAGAAACTCTAGTGCTGCGTGCTTTGCCAGGATGCTCAAGCCGCCGGGCAACCACACACTGTCAAAGTAAGCCAGGTTGAGCACTTGCAGGGTGTTCGGGCAGCCATCAAGCGATGCAGGGATGAGCTTGAGTGACCTGTAAGAAGTCAGCGCACAGCGTGTAGCAAGGTATGCAGCGTTGCAAACATAGTAATGGTATATGAGTAATATGATATTGTAAGTCATGCATGCATCAGGTCATGCATATGTTGTTTTTCACTCATCAGGATGTAGTGATGCAGGCAATGGTATATGTGTTGCATTGGGGCCTTGAGCCAACACCCGTACTCCCTCAGATGGGAAGCGGAAGTGCACGCAGGACATGCAAATACCACTACCCAGCAAAACATCTCACCAATGCTGGTCAAGTACCTGTGGGTGCCATACAGTCCACTAATGCGTGTCACATATGGACCATATTCTCTGGTGCTGCTAGCGCAGACAGAGTGCAATATGCTCGTCATGGCGCTTGGTCACAGTGCACAGGGTCTGCTAGTAGCACGATGACCCGTGTGCTTGTGGATGTGTGGCAGGGATGCTCATTCAATCAATGTAGCCTGTGCCTGGGCTGCAACACTTCAAGTGCTGAGGGCTTACCTGTGCATTCGCATCAGCCGGTTATGAATAAACCATTGTATGCCCCTAGGCAACCATATGACCCGCAGCTGGTGCACACCACACATATCCACGCCGTCAAAGCCGTCACCTTCATCTTCAGAGGCGCATAGGATGCGCAAGTTGGGTGCGTTCAGAGTAACTTGGCGCTTGGGGTGTCGCACCCTCATCAGAACACACCGCTCCAGCTTCATCGCAACGGCAGCTGGATAGGCATCCTGAGCCTTGCAAACAGCCCAGTCCACCACAACTTTTGTAGCCCCGCTGGCAATAGATGTTTGCGCACCCTGATGCATGGAAGCTTCAACGAGGATGTGCGCTGCTGGCCTGCAACAAGCAGCAACAAACGGTCCAATCATACGCAAGTGATCAAGTGCTAATATGCACGATGCCATTATTCCCTCGCATCACAACGTGCACCACAGCGCAAGGTGGACATCCCGCTCTCACACCAAACAGCTATCTCATGTCTAGGCAGTGTGTGGTCGGCACAACGCTCGCTGCACCAGACGCAAGCACACTGAAAACAGCAAATGTGCACGCAAGGCCAAATGCACAGAATGCCAGCAGCGTTTGTCTGAGCCCAGCCCTGCTGAAAGTGTAACACAGCTTTTACACACACGGCAATGTCCCCTGCGACGAATGTCCATTGCATATGCATTGCAGGGAATACCAACTTACCAGGTGTCATGGTCCACGTACAGCTTAGGATTGCGGATGTACTCTTCCGCGTATTCCCGCAGCATGTCGTGTACCTCAACTGGGTCGGTGGGCTTGCCAGACCAAGTGATGAGGCAGCGTGCTTGCAGCGCATCAAGGAAGCCTTGGGACGGCGGCGTGCCGGCATCCACTAACCCGCACCACATCCACAAATGCCGGGCAGGTAAATCTGTTGGGAAGAAAAGCGCAATGTTGAGGAAGGCCTGTCGCAGCCCGATGTCCATATTGTCGTCATCGTCCAAACTGGCCGCCAACATGCTGTTGTCGTGGCTGTGATCAGCTGGCTTAAGAAGAAGTGAGTCATGATGGGCCAACGAGTCTTGGAGACGGATGTTCTTGGCCACCCAGTAATGCCATGGCTTCAGGTACAGCGACGCACCCAACAGCTTGAGGTGCAGTGGCAGGAAATGGCACCGCTTCACCAGCTGACGCATCACATACGGGTCAGCGTACTGGATATCGGCTATGGTGGAGAATCCGGCATAGCCCAACAGAGCTTGTGTTGCTGCTGGCTCATTTAAGACCTGTGTATGACGCAAAGCAAATTGCAAAGCATGCACAACTGTCAACGCAACACAATCCGACGCATCAGGCTGGGCACGCCAGCGCGGGGCACACTCATATCAGAAGGCGGTAAACCTCAGTACATCAGTTGAGTTGCCCAGTATGACACAGTATGTTGCACGGTTGCAAGCACACGCTGGCGGTGCTGATTGGTTTGGTATTGGCATGCAAGCCATAGAGATAACAAAACGATACCGTCCGCTTGCAGTGGCTTGGCCGCCAACTGCTGGCTGCAGATGTGACCCGAACACTCTCATTTGAGCAGTGTCCTGCCTGGGTGGGCCCACCTGCATTTTCCACACTGTGTAGTTGAGCCCTCTGAACGCTGTTTCAAGCACCTCTGTGTTTCGGGATGTCACAAGCACCCACGACAGCTGTGGACCGAACGTGTCTCCGAGGTGAGTCCGATCTGCCGCCAATTGTTCCAAGGGCAGCAACCAAGTGGCGTCAGCGGCCTGCCATACATCATCCAGGATTATGAAGCAACGGTTGCCGCTGGCCTTGAGCTCCCGTAGCGCCCCCGCGATAAATGACTTCCCGTGGTCTCTTGATGCTGGTTTCTCTTGGCTGGCGCCCAACAGGTCTTTCAGCAACTGGTGTTGGAGCTGGATGATACGGTCTTCTGTGGGTGATTGCGTTACCTGCAGAGCACCTCACCAAGCAGCATCCGTAGCAATTGTAAGCATTGCTACATCTTTCCCTGCCCCTGACAAGTGGTCAGCTGCAACAGTGCCAGTCAGCACCAAGCAAGGCAGCCAAACCAGTAGCACCCTCGGGCGGTCGCACAGCAGAGGGCTCTACCCATCACCCATAGATATCAAGCCAGAACCACGGCAAGCGGTGAACACACGAGCAACTGACACCTGCTTTTGGCGCTGGTCCACATACACGATGCACAGTGCATGCAGGCACTAGAATGGCACCGTCTGCTGCTGGCACAGAGACGCGCTCTCACCTTCAGCACACTCGCGCGCCCACGAAACGCGTCAGCAAAGCTGTCATGCATGATTTTCATCAGCGTCGTCTTGCCGATTCCGCCCATGCCATTGACGCCCACCACTCCAGTGCGCTGCAGCTCATCCGTGAGCTCGGCAGCAGATCCACCATCAACGTATTTTGGCATGGCACCAAACTTGAACACCTGCTATCATCGCACGCACAAGCACACTGTGTGCGGGGTCTTGAGCCTCAGGTGTGCCCTGTCTTCCACGCGTGCATGCCTCACCATGTCCCAAACATCAAGCTGCACCCCGCCCCGTTCTTAAGGTTGTCGCGGTTGTTTGTTTCTGCTGTGCCTGTCTTGTTGGCAGTGGCCTGCCTAGCCAGCGCAACGTACCTGTAGCTACTGTGATGATGACTTGCGGCAGTCATGCACTTAAGCATACTCTGCGTCGATCAAGGCGCTGCATGACACCAGCTTATTCAACCTATCGTACATAGCAAGACCCGTTTCCTGCTGACCCACGGCAAAGCTTCCTGCTGCGATCCTTGTAGCGAATTGGGTGGTCAGCAGAGTGAGCAGACCTCTTCTGCCAGCCCAACACCTGCCTGGCTTGCACTCAGGAAGCTTGGCCTTCACAGTGCTCTGCATGTGCCCTCATAGCCCATCACTTTGTGCCCTGTTTGAAGCAGGGTCGTGCCATGCATCTGATGATGCCCGGAGGTGCCACAACCGCTGCTGCTGGGCAACCGAGCACCTAATGGTGCGGCTGAGCAGTGGGGTTAACAAGCATTACATGCATTGATGCAGCATGGCTCGTACATTGCAGTTCAAGGTACTATGACTTGTTGTGCGGTGCTGCGGGCGTCGTACAGCACCCAGGCCATGCGCGCATGAGGCCATCAGACAGTCGAGTAATGCACTGGACTTGTTGGAGCGTCAAGCATGGGTGTGACTGGGGCTGAGCGTGTACTGCTCATGAGGTGTGCCGATGAAAGCAAGAGTCCCTCCATGCGGTTTCATTCCTGCCTGCTCACCTTGGGTATTGTCACACGGCGGATGTAGTCCAGGCATGCAGAGTAAGCGATGTCGGTGGGGGAGCTGGGCTTGCAGACGCCGTCGTGGTCTGCATGGACAGAGATGTCGGTCAGTGTGTCCAGCTTGGCGGATGCTTGGCTCACAATGTACACGCTGACATCCGGGGACTGCATGCAACAGCGCAACAGCAACATCCAGACAAACTTATGTTGGGTGGCGAACAAGCACCTGCCTCAGGTCGGCGTCGTCCCCCTGCATGATGGGACTGTGCAGGGTATGTTCACTGGCGCGCAGAACCACTCACTGTCAGAGCGGAGGTGGTGCGTACGAACACCACCAAGTGAGGCACCAACACATCTGCCGTTACGGTATTCGAAACACAGGCTGCCATCACTACGTTCAGCCACATGTGTAGGCAACACAGTTGTAGCAATTTGCTAAGCAAGCAGCCCCACCAGGTTTGTCTTCAGCTCTTCCGCAAAGCACAAGGGTTTGATGGCCTTTTCCAGCAACAAGGGTGTGAAGGCGTCTTTCAGCAGGGCTGCAGACAAGCCAAAGGCCTTCAAGTACTCCAGCACAGCGTTGTTTGGAAGTTCAGGCGGCGAACCTGGCCACCACGGTTGTTTCGGTGGAGGCACCCACTCCTCCAAGAACGAGCCAGAGTGAGGTGTTGCGTAGAATACTACACCGCACAGAGCATCCATCAAGTCCTTTGCTTGCCGCTGTAGTGCAACATCTCGGCCAGTTGTGCCAGAAGATTTGTGCACTCGATCCCTAGCCTCAATAAGCAGCTGCTTCAGCACCAGCCCACCAAGGCAGTGGCCCACCAATACAACGCGCCGCTGGTCGCGGCCCAGGCGGACATTAGGGCCAAGAAGAAGATCAAGGATAGAAAATGCTGTGAATCTCCAGTTGGACTCGACAGCGTTTGGGCACTGCACCGCACCAGCTTCGTACGCTACGGACAGGATACGAGCTGTTTTCAGCTCTCGGCCCAACAACGCCTGAGGCCAACAAACCGGCGAGGCATCGCAGCCAGCGCTAGACTGCCAAGTTGTCCACCAAGCGTCCTGTGCTTGTTCCACTGAAAGCTGGAGCCCGTGAAGGAAGACGATGTCAACTGTGACAGGCTCAGCTGATTCATAAAGCACGTAGACGCGGTTGCCAGCCGTTGTTGACCCTGCGAAGGCCACAGGCTGAATGGCCGTTGGCAGCAGGAGCGGTAACAGTTAGGTTTGCATACATAAGGTGCTCAGACCTACGTTCTTGTGAAGTACATGCTTGAGAACAGCTTTATTTGTGTACGGACGAGCGCCGGATGGACATACAGCGGGTGCCACTAAGCTTGCACTACGCGCAGTAGGTTTCACGCACCTCCTCTGGGCGCTGGACCAGCTTCCCGGAAGACCCAGCAGGTAAGGCCTCAGGGCTATCAACACTGGACATGGCAGCCTTCGTTGCCTGCTAGGGCGCGCTAAGAGTTTGATCCCTGGCGTCGCTGAACGCAGTCTGAACGCCAATGCAGAACCAGCTGCAGAACGTGTGTTTAGAGTTGGTTGGTTCCCGTGGGGCCATGCAGTGTGCTTTCCGTGGGGCCGTGCAGTGTGGTTATGTTATGCGTGATGATGAGAACTGCAGAACTGCAGAACGTGTGTGTATAAACGCACAAGAAGGGCCCCTGCTGTAATGAGGACCACAGGGTGAGCCAGTGGATGCCTTTGTAAACAGACTTCTGTTGTGCTGATTTGCATGCAGCACACAGTGTGACGACCTGCCCTTCTCCGTGCATTCTTTCATGCATAGCTGCAAGTAAGGCAGTACGGGTATGTCATTTTAACCACCTGGACTACTAGTACCGCCGCTGGGTTGACCTCCCCGACCACATGCCCTCTCATCAGCGCTCGTTGCCTTCACGCTTTCCGCACCCATCGCTCCCGGCAGTTCACCGTGAGCGGCGGGCCCTGCATGCTGTACCGCCGTACCGCATAGGCGCATGCCCAGTCAACACTTGCCTGATCCAGGGATGCAACATGCGTTACCTGCTTCAACCATGCATGCGTGCCAGGTGTAATGCATTGTGTTACCAGTCATTCCGGGGCGGTGGCAGAGGCATAGTTTACACGCATGTGCAACTCCAGCACTCCCGAAAACAGGATATTAGGATACGTACTGGTGCTTGACACCTGGCCTGACACAACATGCCAGCAGATGCACTCAGTGGGTTTTGCGGACATAAATGCCTGCACCTGATGCCATGCATGTTGCACGAGTATGTATGCAAGCAGCCGTGCATGCCATGCTGGGCGGCCAGCATCTGCCCAACGCCATGGCATGCAAGCACACATACCGTAATCACACATTACATATCGCGCTGCTCTGCTGGCCTTGCACCTTAAACCTTCCCACCCACTAACACCCGCCAAACATAATCTACCACCCCATCCTGCTCTTGCTGTCAAGACCTGAACCCCGTGTGTGTTCAGGTGGATTACCTCCCGTGGGGTCATATGCGATGTGCTTCCCGTGGGGCCATGAACGAAGTGTGCGTATACGTGAGGCTGGAAACTGCGCTGGAGTGTCTGGGCTGAGCTGACGCCTGTGTGTATGCATGCGCCTGCAGGGCAGCGCTGACCTGGCGGAGGTGGACGACGTAGCGCTGCTGGAGGGCATGAACGCACGCATCACGCTGCCCTCGGACTGTAGGAAAGGAGTGGAGTATGGCGCCCGCGCCCCCCCCCCCCTCGCACACACATGCGCACAAATACACGCTGACAATTATGGATGCGCTTTGCTGGGGTGGTGGGTAAATCACCATTACATTGCACCGCATGCATGAGCTGGACGGATGATTTCGGACTCAGGCAGGTTTGGGTAGGCTGCATGTGCATGTGTGCAGCTTACGAATCTGGCCCTGAGGTTCATTGCACTGGATTGCATTGGTGTGTTTTGCATTCGTCCTGTTGAAGTTCCGTAAGGCGTAACCCAATCCTAGGTAAACAGCTGCACTTCACTGCACTGACTACGCCGCACCATCACCCTGCTGCATCTGACCCTGCGGACCGCATGCCATCTTTGCCTGCCAATCAGAGTGCAACATTGAAGCCAAACAAACACGATTGCACAATACAGCGCCACCCTCACGACAGCATCGCTCCTGCGGGGGGTCAGTGCCCGGTCACATGATCACATGCTGCTCAGTTGGTCCGCACTTTCGCTTCTTGTTCCGATCAGCCTGTCGTCGCCCGCCTCCGCAAGCTGCTCCACCACAACCCGCTAGGCAGCAGAAACTACAGGGCCTTCCGCAACATTCATTCGATTCGTGGCGGTGCGCATGATGGCTAGGCTTGCGCACACCCTTATCATTATCGATACGCGTATGTACGCAATACGTTTGGATTAACGGCAGGGCAGCACGGTGAGTGCCAGGCTGATGGAGCACAGGCTGATGGAGCACAGGCTGATGGAGCACATGGTTCGGCTCATCGGCTGCATGCACTCCAGCAGCCAGTCATCACCCTATCAAGTTTGCCGCAGACAAGCTCACACAGGTTATGCAAGAAGCACACCAGTCGGTCTCGGTCCTTATGAGATCGGCGTCTCCACTGCGCACACCATCCTGCGTACCACCCACCACCATGCAGCGCATGGCCCTTTCCGCAAGCGATGCAGCATGCAGCGCTCATTGTGCCTGCTGCTGCTGCGTGCTGAGCTGCCCGATGGCCTGAGTGAGCTTGTCAATGGTGGGGCACGCGTTGGCCAGCGAGGCCTCCTGGCGGGCCGCCTCCTCGTCCCTGCAGCGGCAGCGGCAGCGGCAGTGGCAGCAGCCGCAACGTCAACACAAACACACGTAGGCGGGGCCAAATGAGCACAGACGACGCCATGGGGTCAGGCTGAGGAAGTGCTGTACGGTGGTGGAGACTCGAGAGAGGATGTGCATGTTATGTTATGTTCCATCAGGAGCGTGTCGGCCAAACGGCCCATGCTCCCCCCAGATGGGGACCAGCAGAAGAGGATGTGCATTCATGCGTGCGTGTGTGCAAACTGTACGTGGGGCGTATGGATCTGATTAAGTGGTGTTGGATTAATGCACACCCATCTGGATTGAGCAAGGCAGCCGCGGTGCGGGGCTGCAACTAACAAGGAAATCATCCATGCATGCTGGTCTAGCACCCCCACACCCCTGCCGGTGAGCAGCACCCCAAACACCAACACTGCTCGCTAGTCTCATAGCCGTCTGAGCCTGTTGGCATGCGGGCCCGGGGGCGCTGCAACATGACAACAAGCACTCCTCGTGCTGGTGCGCCAGCGCGCATGCATCGTCAGTATATGCCGTACCGCTGTCGTTCATCACTACCCGACACACACACACTCAGTTGTGAGCTCTGTTGGTGCTGTGCTTGCCCTGTTCGTGCACTTTCATGGCATGCCGGGCAGGGGTGTCCTGCAGCCTTCCGCATTGTCCCAACGCCCGGCTTCAGCCCGGCTTCAGCTAGGCCAGCTCAGATACGCCCTTACTGACATATCGTGCTCACTACAGGCTCAGTCTAAGACCAGAAGTCCGTCGTTTGGTTTGCGGTAGCTGCCAGAGCAGCCCAAACACCTTTGTCAGATGCAGTCTGTATGTTTGCGCATATGCACACTGCATGGCCTCACGAGAGAGTCAACATAACTACCGGTACACAGACGGACAGCCCTCAGCCACCCCCCAGGCTACCACCACTGCTCACTTGCGAATGCGCTGTATCTGCTCCACGCGGTACTCGGGCGTGAGGTTGCGCTCCCGAGGCTCCAGACCCGCCAGCGCCACGCCGCACGCGATGATGCTGTCCCGCACGCCGCCGATCATCGCCAACACCTGCCCGAACACACACACACATACACACACACACGCACGCATGTACGTACGGGCGCGTGCGTATTGAGAGGGAGACTATGCCAGTATATGAATGGCCGCTTGCATCAGCAAGCGTACTGCCGCCCGCCGGCATATCCACCATTTGGCAAAGGAACACGACACGCGGCAAACGGTAGTTGCTGCACCCTGCAAGCGTGTGTTTGCATGCCTTTGAATCCTACACAGGCTTGTTGTGCAGCGTGTCATGTGCCCTGCGCGTAGCGCGGGCGGGAGGTGATTATGACATAAGAGAGGCCACGCTCTGTGCCTATCCATCACATTGACATTGCGCGGCCGAGTGCGATGGTTATGCACAGAGAGCAAATGATGGCAAGCAAACACGTGCAGGCAATAATCAAATAATGTGACCGCAATCTGTGCCGCAGGAGCAGGCGCTCAGAGCAGTGCTTTAGGGCTGCGAATGAGGTGTTCTGTTGGTACGCAGCCCAAATGCATCGCTGAACCCATGGTTCTGTGGCACAGATCGCGGTGACATTGCCTGCACACGGTATCAGTAGATGGACCTGCATAGTTCGATTGCAGAGCGTATGTGCATGCATGGCAAGCTGCAGGATTATGCATTCACAAGTGGTGGCATTACCAATGCATGGCAAGATTCAGATGATTTCCAGGTCGTGCACGGCAGAGCATGGGGTCGAGTGGGCCTCACCAATGCTTCCGCCTGCTCCGGCCGCAGCTGCGCGCTGCTCTCAGCCGCTCCTGGCGCCGCTGGCTGACCCTGACCCTGCTCCTGCTCCTCATCAGCGCCGCCAGCCAGCCCGTGCTCATCAGCGCCACCAGCCAGCCCGTGCTCCGCATCAGCGCCGCCAACCAGCCGGCTAACCATAAACACACCCGGTGGGCCCTGAGCGGCCACCCACTCAGCCGCCAGCGCTGATGACGTCAGTGCGCCACCGCACGGCCGCTTAGCTGCGCCGGCAGACTCTAGAAGTGCGCGCAGGCAGCCTGTAGTGTTGTGCGCACGCGAAGAGCGAGGAATGCACATTTACGCCGACCGGCATGGTGGTGACGTGTGTGTGTGGAGGGGGGGGCGTGTCCAGCAGTGTCCAGCTGCCATAAACCTCACCAGCGTTACCACACATGCGGTCACGCATGCGCTACGCACAAACCTGCTTCACCACTCCTCCACAGTATACTGCATGCACCTTGCACTGCACTCGCCACCAGTAAGTCACTGT
>BDDA01000183.1:64079-102073 GCA_001662385.1 Chlamydomonas asymmetrica | reverse complement strand
CCCCCCCCCCCCCAACGCTCAGTCGCTCACCCAGGGTCATCCCCCCTGCCCATCAGTCACTCACCCAGGGTCATCCCCTGCATCATTCCTCCCCCTGCTCAGTAACTTACCCAGGGTCACCGCCTGCAGCTCCGTATAGAGGGTGCCCGTCGTGTGGAAGTCGATGCTCATCCAGAACACGAGGCTGCTGGGCTTGCGCGCCAGCACACTCACCAGCGCAGCCTCCAAGTCTGCCTGCGCGAAGCAGTAGGACGAGCAGTCGAGCACGCAGGCGCATGAGGGTGGGGGGGCACTTGTGGGAGTAGATTTAGATTAGGTTTAGATTTAGATTGTTTACATTTGGAGCTTTCTAGCCGAGGCCGACACTCGCCTCCAGAGGAGGACCGGTCACTCTCGTGGGAGCAGTAGGGATGCCCGCAAGGCCACTGAGTTTGTGTGCGGCTGCACGCCAGCATGCACCCACACGGGGATGCAGCAGGTAAGGGCATGCCAACAGCTTATGCCCAACAGCAGCATGCAGTGTGTGCGTTGCATGCACGAGCCCACACGCAACACCGCGAGTGCCAGCTGGGTCCGCAGTCCCATGCTGCATATGACATGGTGCGCCAGTGGTGCGCACGACAAGAGGATCGACGGCTGTGAACAGGACGAGCACATACAGCTATACAGCAGTCCCTCACACGCATTTCACCCCGCACGCCACACTCCACACGCCGCACGCATAATTGCCCCAGCCGGTACTCCAGGGAACCTCCCCCCCCCTCCCTGCTGGCCCCCTGGCCCAGCGCGCTGCCACCGTCTGGCCTATATTATGCCTTCCCTTGCCCCTCCCTCCATGTTCCCTTGGCCCTGCCCACCTCATGCAGCAGGGCCAGCCCCTGGCCGTCCACTCGCAGCTTGGCCTTGTCACAACGGTCAGGTCCCAGGTACCTGGCAGGAGCCCAGGGCAGGCAGGCAGGTGCGTAGGTACGTAGGTAGGTGTGTGGTCTGTGTCGTTGTCTGCTGCTTGACTCGCGCATGCCAACGATTCTCGGTCCTCTTCTACAGGGGAGTGCTGGCATCGGCTAGAAAGCTCCAAGTGTAAAACAATCTAAGATCTAGGTGAGTGGTTGGCCCACTGATCGCACATTTGATGGCACAGCAGCAGGTATGCGCTCACCCCTCGCCACTGAATGGTGGGTGGTGTTACGATGCAGCGTAATGTACTAAACTACCAATGCACACACCTTATGAGCGCGCGGGCGGCGCAGAAAGGACGTGTGACGTCAGCAGCCTCAACACACGGACCGGCTCAATGACTGGCAGGAACTAGGCAGGCAGGAGGGCGCGCGTGTCAGGCCGGCGTGGCTCGCTGGCTGGCCCATCGCATGCGAGCATCGCCACACCCACTTGCGCCACCCACACCCGCCGCAACCCTTACTGGTCTGCATGGACCCGCATCGGCAAGACAGTGCCGAACGATTTTTGGATGAATGCTGCAGTGCCTGCTTTCACATCTGGGATGTGCATGCCCTCCCTGCCTCCCTCTTTCCCCCTCCTCACCCGAATTTGTGCCAGGTCTTGTCCACCATGAGGCAGCAGGCCAGCGCCGCCGCCACCCTGAGCACATACGCGTTGCTGCTGCTGGTCAGGCACTGCAGCAGCAACGGCACGATGCCGCCCTGACGCCATGCGAGGGGCAGATGCAGCAAACACACAGGAAGCACGAAAACCACCAGAGGACGGTAAGCCAAAAGCTCACTGGACTCTTATCAGGACAGAGAGAGACTGACGCAGGCACCAACATGCGGCCGACAGCACAACGGTGCGACCGACAAACCCCACCCTGGAACCTCAAGCAGCGTAGGAGGGCGGATGAGCACATGGCCCTCATGGCGCTTACGGTGCACCATCAGTACACCGCAGGCACAGTAAACCGCAGGCACTCCACCACTGATGGGGACGTACAGCCGTTTGCACAGATGAAGCGGGCTCGCACAGAGAGCTGTCAGGGCCGCGCGTGCCACTAGCATCTGACGTCACTCGCATGTGCGTGTGCCACTAGCATGTGCGCGCGCAGGTTACTACATTGTGCCAGGGTTGACTAGCGCCACCGCCCTCGCCAGCCTGCAAGGGCTGTCTGGCGCCACCAGCGCGCACCAGCAGGTGCATGTATGCAACTATGCGTGTCGAACCAGAATACCTGTATGTCGCTGGTGCTGGCAACGCTGGCAGGTAGGGTGCTGATAACCCACGCGGGAACCGACATCAGCGTGGCACGCACCACGCTACATAATGTCAGCGGTAGCAATAGCAGCAGTGCATGCAGACCGCTCTGGTTACGCTACCACTGCACAGGCGGCGGCAGCGGCAGCCCCACCTGCAGCAGCAGCGCCGTGAAGGACTCCAGCTGCTGGTCGCTGAAGTGACACCCGTCCTCCCCGCCGTGGTACAAGTCCTGCAGCATCTGCATGCAGCAGAGCGATACAGCACAGAATGCATCACATGGCTGACCCCGGTGCACTCAACTCCTCATGTGCACCACGCACCAGCCCGTGCACACTCTGCAGCCCTCTTCGCCTTCACGCTGGCATGCGCTGCCTCTGCACCAAGCGCCTGCCGGCACAACCTCTCACAACCCTTCCATGAATATGCAGCCTGTGAGCAGCGCTTGGGGCCCCAGGCACTCTGTGTGCCTGCCGAGGCGTCCTGCAGGTGCCCACCCGCCTGCTACCTCTTTAGGGTTTAGGGTTTAGTATACCCCTTATGAGTTTAGGGTTTTTAGGCAGTCTGCTGCCCCCCGCCGAAGGGTGCCGCACCTGCAGGCCACACTGCGTGAAGCGCTCGTCCTTGCTGGCGCGCATACATGTGAGCAGCACCATGAGCAAGGAGGGGTCAGCCGCCAGCGCCGCGGCGCCCAGCGGCGTCTCCACCATCATGCTTAGCAGGTCCAGGCACACCACCTGACCGCCGCACCACACGCGACACACGCGGCAACACGCCACAACAAGCACACGAGCGATGGGCATGATCAGCCGTGGCTGAGGAGACATGCCGAGCGCACGGCTTGTCGTCGAGCGCCCTGCAAGTGCTGCGCTTGGGTTGTCAAATGTAACAGCCCGAGAGCACAACACCATAGCTGTGGACCAGGTGCAGAGAGATTTATGACTAGGCTCCGCTTCGCTGCCCACTATCCCCACTATCCCCACCAGTAGGTGAGCGTCCTACCTGTGTGGTGGAGCTGAAGGGGAACTCCTCGGGGCAGTTGAACTGCTGTGCGAAGGCGATGGGGTGTATTGTGACCTGAAAGCCTGCACGATGCACAATACACATACAGTCAGTGTCTAAGGCCTTCCAAATCCAGTGCTTACACAGGCGCACACTGATGCCGCCATCGCGTGCATGGTCCCCTCCGAACTCGTGTAGCACATGCACGCACCATTAGCAGAATCTGTAACGTCGTATGTGTTGTCCAGCTGAGTGACAAGCAGACGTAAGATGTCCAGCTTGAGCAGGAAGCCCACGCCCAGGGCCACGTTCATATTGAGCAGCTTGATGATATTCAGGGCTGCAAACAGGGGAATGCATAAACATGAATGTTACACAGTGGCAAGCAGCACCTGGAGCCCATGCAGGGGTAATGCTTCAGTTGTTGCCCTGGCCGTCGATCTCCACGATGCGCTTGCTGTTTTGAGCAGGGCGGGTGCAGTTGCGCAAGCTCAAAGCCCTTTGATCCCACTGCAAACACGAGCCTACATGGCTGGGACACGAGCCTACATGCGACGCTGCTGCGCCTAGGATGGCACGGATGCATGCGCATGCCAGACACCTGTACTGCATGATGCCCCTTGGACAGGTGTATGTGTGTGTGCACACATGATGTGCGGTACGACCAAAGTGCTACAGTACCACATAATGCATGAGCATGGCGAACGACCGACGACGTTAACGCCCAACGGCTTACGGATGCTGTGCAAACGACAACATTGCGCCGCAACGCTACTCCTGCTGCCCAACCCACCCCAGTGCGCCTGCGCGTCGAGGTGCTTGAGCTCTCCAACGGACCGTAGGAAAGACAGCATGCACTGCGCCAAACACAGCGTTGAGGGGCAGCAGAAGCAACTGCGCGGCGACGCGCACAATTGTCAGCAGGGTGCAATGGTTTAAATCTACGTCCAGACTGTTCCCACGTGAGTTACAGCATGCAAGCATTCAGGCAAGTGCTTAAGAACGGACCTGTCCTGCCAGCACAGTGTCACAAGTTTCTCCTCTTCTGTGAGCTGCTCAGGCAAAGCCCGCATGAACAGTGCGGTCTCATCAGGCGGATATGGAGACTTCAGCCCTCCGCTGCCAGGTGCTGCAGGTGTGGCTGCTGCCTGGCCAGGTGCAGGCCCGCACGAGGGTGGGTCAGGCTTCTTCTCAATTTTAGGCATCCTATTCCGGGCTTGTTCAGCGTGTGTCACTGCTCGCGAGATGATGCACTGAAGACAAGAAAGTTTTCAGTCTTAAGGGGGGTGGAATCAAATCAGCTACTTGCCTATGTTGAGCTGCCTACACACCAGTGTTTACATTCAGGAACTCACTCCGTTTCTGGAATGGGAAGGGGGAAAGAGGCGCCAGGAGGGAGGAATGTATGCGGGCAACCGCTGGGCCGCAGCCCATTCCGCTGGGCCAGAGTCAAGTTGTAGGCCAGATGCCGCCACGCACTGCCTGCCAGGCCGCTCTGACTATATACCCTTTCATACACTTGGCCTTTGTAATTAATAAGCAACCGTGTGGCAAGCACTCCTAGTCTCAGGACTACTAGCCTGTCGTATCAGCCTGATAACGTTGTTGACCTGGGAGCCGACCAAGTGTTGCTTTCGGGCGGCACTCTGCTCGTTCGACAACCCGTCTGGCCGTTCAAGCTGGCACTGCCTAAGGTGGGGCTCGTGAGGCAGCTTGGCTGAGCTTGGCTAGGGTGGGTTGCATCAGCTGACGCTGAGGCCAAGCTCTTCGAGCCTGTGCCCTTCAAAACACCCCGTATGAAAACAGCACTAGGTCAGACATGGCTCAGGTGGATAGGCTCCATATACAGTATTGAAGTATATTGCGCTGGTTTTGGGTTTTATGGTTGTGTGTTGGCAACAAGGGTTTTGTGGAATTGTTGGTGGCACAAGGCAGACCATCTGCCTTCGAACAACTCATCGGGATATGCGCGAATTGTATCTGAGTACGCGCAAAGCCCAAGTGAGTGCCTATAACGTGCACCTGTCAGTCAGCCGCAATTCGGAATGCAGCAAGCTGCCAACTTTTGTTGGCTTACCAGCAAGTGCTAGGGAGTAGTAGGTGGAGTCGCTGAGCCCGCTCCTGCACGTCAGATTATGCAGCTCTTAGCACGTCAGATTATGCGAGGCGCAACGCTTTTGGTTTGTTGCTTGCTGTTTTGTTTATGCTTGCCCACGTCACTCATTTTGAAGGTGGCGTATGCTGGCTTACACCGCGCACATAAAATGGTGGCGTGAGCGAGAACATCATACAACAGCAGGCACTTGAAAACAATTTCTAGCATAACTCTCTCAGGCTTCATCGCGGAACCCAGCATTCGCTTTTCCCTTCGCACACGCAAGTACCAAATGGCTTCCAAGGTTATCGCTGTTGCTGGATATGGCTCTGGCATTTCTGCGGCAGTTGCGGATACCTTCGCTGCTCAGGGTTTCAAGGTTGCGCTGATATCACGTACGCAGGACAAGCTCGACAAGGCTGCTGCAGGTTCGTTGGGGGATGGCTGCCTGTGGGTTTAGGGTTCACTTGCGTGGGTGCACAGAAGCACACAGCTGTGTTAAAAAACATTGAATTCCTCTTTGTTTTGCCAACTCTGTGCAGAGCTCGTAGCCAAATACCCAGGTACCACCGCAGCTGGTTTCGCTGCTGACCTGAGTCAACCGCTCAAGGTGCAGGCCGTGTTGGTCAAGGTGGCTGAGCAGCTTGGGCCGGTTACCGTGCTGTTCTGGAACCCTCCGGCTGCCTACTGGGGCGACATCATCACCGAACCCTTGGAGCATGTGGTTTCCGACCTCAACACCGCGATCGTCAGTAAGTGCGCCTGTCCCAACCACCTGCGTGCACTGCACGTCAGTGCCTGGCATATATAGAGTGCCCTGCTCTATAGAGTGCCCTGCCCTAATACTCAGACGAGGTGGTGACAGTCCATTGCGCTCCGGCAGACAGATTTGTGCAGTCATCGTGCTGCACGTGATCACGACAGCTTTACCTTCGTCTGGCCCACTTTAACAAAGCCCGTGTGTCTGCATGCACGTGCTTGTATTCAGGCCTCATCGCCGCAGTCCAACAAGTGGTGCCAGGCTTCGCCGGCCAGCAAGGGCCTGCTATCTTCGTCACCGGGGGCGGCTTCGCCATCGCCGCCGACAAACCCGACTACGCCGCTTTCATCCCGTTGTCCGGTGGATACGTTCAGGCTATCGGCAAGGCGGCGGCGCGCAACCTCGTGTACAGCCTCGCAGCCGGGCTCGGCCCCAAGGGCGTGCGCGTGGGCGAGGTGCTGGTGACGGGGGTGGTGAAGGGCACTGACTTTGCAGCCCAGATGAAGAGTGCGGGCAGTGTCAACGCGGGCGATGTTGCCGCTGCGTTCTGGAAGATGTACACCAACCCTGAGGAGCCCACCACAGTGTTTGTGTAGGCGGTGTGGGGGGGATAGCGCAGATGTGTGCCGTGTGTGGGAATGTGGGGTAGTGCAGGTCTGTGCCGTGTGTGGAGGTGGATGGGACACCTCGGCATGCCGTCCTTCGTGACCTGCGTGTGCTGCATGCTCATGTTCATCACTCCAGCCTGTATCACATTTTCACACACACCAAATCCTCACAACATGCAGATGCCAGGTGCTTGGCATCAGCCGTTTTTGTGCCATGCAACATGCATGCATGCAACGCCGTGCACTGAGGGTGATACTAGCATGTCATTTCCGGCCTGCTAGCCGGTTGCATGATGCAGTTCCACATGCGATGGGTGCATTCACTGGCCGACGTTGCAAGCCTGCGGTCAGGACTTCCAAATCTCCCGGCCCAACAAACCCCCTGCTGATGAGCTCGCTGAGGGATTGTCGTATGTAGAGCGAGCCGGCATTCATGCTCCATTCCCCGTCATCCGGTTTTCATCGCTGGCCCAGGCTATGGGCGCGCTGTATGCATGGCGTCGCTTGCGGATTGCTTGGGAGGATTCATGCGCTGTGGTGGGCCTGAAACACATCATGTCGTCCCTGTCTGCTGCACTTCCCTTCACTTGCATGGTAAACATAGCCACGCTGAACCAATCCAATTTAACTGTACCACAGGCAGATGACTGCAGCTGCCATCCAAGCTGTCACCTTCATGCCCGCAGTTGTGGCTCACAGTTTTTGCCATTCAAGGCATTTGTGCGGGATTCAACCATGCAGCATGCCGAGTGGATTTTGCGTTCGTGCCGGATTTCTGCAGCGTTCATGTATGTACACACCCAACGCGGGCAGTGCCGGCATGCACAGGGCCTGGGGGCCAGGGGACTGGAGGGGACAGGAGAATGCATCATGATGGCTCCGCTGCACTCCCTCCTTGACTCCATCGACCTCCACCTTAGGTTAGGGCTCTGCGCACCGCCAACACACCAAACTACCACGCCTGTTCATGGCCACGCCTGCTGACAGCCTCTCCTGCATTTTAGGTGTCCTGGGATTTTTGTGCCTGTGAAAAGGCGAATGCAAGCGAATGCATGGGCATGCGCTTGCCACCACTCCTGGACTTGCATGCACCCGCTGGCTTCCCGCATGCCTGCCGCGCAGTGCGTGGCCGCGTTAGTGACCCGCTGTTTGGGCTTGACGATTGGCGCGCATGGCTTCCAACACTCCTGCCCACACAACGCAACGGTCAATGCCTGACATCCATGTATGGCCTGAATGCCAAGTGATGTAGCCTGTAAAGTCAATCATGGCACATGCAATTCACCCAACTCTCTGTGCTGAGCAGACCATGCTTGGATTGACGCCAAGATTGGTCGGGTTCACACCAGTGCTCCACTGCACTGTCCTGCACTGCCTACCAGTCAACAGGAGGAAAGTGCTATGCGTGTTGCAAGCACTGCACGCTGTCTGCAGGCATGCAGGCCTGTCACCCACTCCAGTACCGCCTGCATTTGGCCCCAGCGGCAGGGCGTCATGCTGCTCAACTGCATTGTCTTAAGTTCCTAACGTCCAGGCTGCAACCTCTACCTTGTCTTGCTTGTTACATACTTGTTTGGATGCGTGTCAGCAGGGATTCATGCGTCAAGGCATGCTGCGCTTAGGCATGCATCTTGTACTGCACGCTGGGATGTATGTCGTAGTAGGAGCGTCGCAGGCTGTGTAATCTCTTGCCGAAACCGAAACCGCCAGCGTTGACAAATGCGTTGACGCACACCATGCTGGGATAGCATACAAGCATTATCCACAGAGCTATAAACAAAGGCTCACACTGCACATACTGGTTCGTCCACTGAACTGCCACTTCAATACGAGCGTCATCAAACAGCATGTCGAAGAAAGTGCTTGCGGTGTGCGCATATGGGCCTGGTGTTTCGTCAGCCGTGGCAGACTTGTTCGCGTCGAAAGGCTTCAACGTGGCGCTGATATCACGCACACAGGACAAGCTCGACAAAGCCGCTGAAGGTGAGAGTAAGGGCCCGGAAGGGCCGCTTGTTGTGCTTGCACAGATCCGTGCTAAGTGCTCACACCTTGCAGATGGAGTTCTAGTGGATGGTTTGCAGTGTTCAGCAGTGTCTGTATCTTCCTCAACCGCGACGTTGTGTGCAATTGGTTGAGCGCAGCGCTGTCAGCAAAACATGGAGTGCAAGCGGCAGGCTTTGCAGCGGACCTGACGAAGGCGTCTGAGGTTCAAGCTATACTCGGCAAGGTAGCTGAGAAAATGGGACCTGTCACGGTGCTGTTTTGGAACCCCACCGCCACAAGCTGGGGTAATGTGCTTACAGTTAGCCTCGATAAGGTTGCCAACGACTTCAACGCCATGATCATAAGTAAGCCCAGTAAATGATTATGTGAAGTTATTGGCGTTTTTGCTGTTAGATTTGGCTGTTTATTTTGGGAGCGTTTGCTCCTCGACAAGAGTGACCAGCGCGAGACCGATGCTGACGTGGCGTGAAGCAAAACTGTTCAGTGCAGCGATGTTGACTACGGCCTTTCGTTGACGTGCTTGCAGGCCTAATTGCAGCCATTCAAACGGTGGTTCCGGGCATGGAGGTGCAGCACGACGGCGCCATCCTGGTTACTGGCGGAATGTTCGCTATGGCAGACCATGAACCCGAAGTGTGCGCCGCCATCCCTGCGATGGGTGCGATCACTGCTGCTGCTGCGAAATCAGCACAGCGGAACCTGGTGTTCACGCTTGCAACAGCGCTACAGGACAAGCGTATCCGCGTGGGGGAGGTGGTGATAAGCGGGGTGGTGGCAGGCAGCGAGTTTGCAGCTGCAATTAACAACCCTGGAAGCGTGCAGCCTGCTGACGTGGCAGATAAGTTCTGGCACATCTACTCAAACCCAGAGGCACACATAAGCCACACCGTTTAGTTCGCTTCATTGCTTCGCAAACGAAGCCGGGGTCGCGCTTGCAAGTCTGTGTTCATAGAAGCTGAGCTGCTGAAGCCAGCGGACAGCATTTCAGCCCACCCCTGAATCACCTGGGCCTGGCTTCTGCAGCTGTTCAGTTGGCGCATGGCCGATGAGCATGGCAAAGCATTTGGCAAGAGACCTTTACTCCCTGCCTGTTCCTCTCGCATGTCAGGCATGCGTGCCAATTATGCATGTGCCAAGCATGCGGCGCTCCGCACCAGCAGCTTGCGCCTGACAGCGCTGGCTTGCTGCTTTGCGTTGCGCATGTGCACCTTGAGCATTCACTTCAAAGGCAGCAGGTGCACAGTGCATCGTGCAATCTTAACACGAGTACCTGCAATTTGTGCACCTTCGCCTGCTCGTGTGCTAATGGCTGTGCTGAGATCATGGTGTGGGCCGCATTCACTTGGACTGACTTCATGTTGACTTGACACAGACATGACGCATGCACATTTGCATGTGCTGGATAAAGTACGAGCATTTCCACTTCACAAATCCGACACCTCGCCCACACATCGTGCGTACAATTGTCCGTACCAGCTGCAGCGGTTGCCGCTGTAGCCTCAAAGCTGGGCGTCCGGGCCAGTTCAGGCGAGCAGTTGCATGTGCACTTTTGCAGCACAAATAGACGCTAGGTAAAGCAGCACCCGGATGAGGCTGACACCATGACATAGTGCGCCAGTAGCATGCGCGGTGGCCAGCAAACTAATTGAGGAAGCCACACTCGCACGGCATCGGTCATCACAGCTGTCCCGGAAGCGCACCACACACTGATGTCTTGTATGGAATGTAGGATGCTGGATGCATGTGCGGAATGAGCATGCCCAGGTCTAACAGCTTGACTGGTGTGGGAATGTGGGATTGAACATGCAAGGGCCCAGTACCAGTCCGGCAGCGGTGTGGACAGTGCATTACATATGAGGCACAGCGGGGCAACATGCGCTTGGCTGACGCACCGGCAGCAGCGGGCGCACAACATGCAAACAGCTCTCAAGCTTCGCCACCATTTCCGAATGAAGCAGTCATCAGTGCGGGTAGGTCGGAGGCAATGCAGGCGGGAAGGGATGTATCGTCACTTTGTCACGCCAGCATATGGTGGCTGTGCGATTGCTGCAGGTTGTGTCCACAGTGCAATGCGAGTGAATGTTGAGAGTTGGGAACGTGCAAATGCAAGGGCGCTGTCAGTTTGTGTATGCGTGCACGGCAGGCCCGCCCGCCTAGCGCGTGCGCATGCGCTTTGACGGCACCAGCAGCCGCTCCACATCCGCCATGCTGACGCCGCATGCCTCATCGCTTTCTATCCCAATCTCCTCGTACAGGTCTGCGGTACGCCCGTCCAGGCCCTCCGCCACCGCCTCCCTGCAGGGGCAAGCAGCACCAAATGTGCAGATTTGCATAGCCGCACGCATTTGTGTTGCGTGGACCAAGAGAAGACACCAACCCTCGGGTTTCAGGTTGTCCAGTTGCTGCGTCAGTCCGTCAAAGGGTATGCAACATGTTTATACTGAACCTCATGGTAAGGTCAACCTTCAGTTGGGGCCTGCCCATGCGTGCCCTATTGGCCAGCATTCCAGAAGGCACTTTGCTGTTCCCGCTAGTCCCTTGTCATTTGTCAGACATGCAGTCCCTCCGTGTCGCAGTTGGCACAACGAAGCAGCGCGCCAGGCAGGGCGCTGCCACCCATCCAACACGCTCTCTGCATGCGTGCCGTGCAGCCTTGCATCATGTTGCAAACAGCCAATCACCGCATCATGCAGTGCATGCAGCTGCTAGCCCTTCCCGGAGGTTCACACAGGTGAGGGTGGCATAATGGTGCAATGACGCTGCAGGGCGGCACATGCACTGATTCACCGCAAAGAGCATGTGTGACGTGCAACCTGCGGGCCGGCCGGTATTCACGCACCAGCAGTTGCGGAACACGGACCGCCGCTTGCGCCACGCGTCGACGTACTTCTGCAGCAGCTGCTCCGCCTGCTTGCGCTGCTCCGGCGTGACCAGCACGGCGCCGGTGCGCAGCGGCACCAGACGCGCCTGGAGGTCCTCAAGCTGCATGCGCACAGGTACGTGGGCACATGGGCACGCGAGAGCACGCAGGGACTCTCACATCAGCATGTTCACATCCACGCCAGCACGTTCACGCTCAGCATGCGGGCGTGTTCATGCCGGCACGTTGACGCCAGCAGAAGGCCGGGGCGGGAGGACAACAGGTGCAGAGACAAACAAAGAGATTTGCAGGTGGACGATATGGACCGTATGACTCAGTTGAGATGGCAAGAGTTACGAGACTGCAGCTAGACCATACATAGCCGAAAGGCTCCGATGCAGAACAGTAGCAGCAAGACAAGCCGCCGCTCGATGCCGCATGGGCGCAGGAGCGAGAGAACAAGGGCGGTTTGCATCAAGCAGGGGCAGCACCAGCCGAAGAAGATATGCGCTTGGCTGCGTTGCTGTGTGCGTTGGGGACAGCAGATACCGGCATGTCACACATTTGTGTGCGCGTGCTCTGCGTCACGTAACAGAGGCAGGGGGAGGCATGCATGCTAGTAGATGGCATGGCACCCACAGGGGCGAGCAAACCAGTTGCTGGTACTGATGCAATGGTGCTTTTGTATGCGTGTATGCACTTTGAGACACGCGCTGGTGCAGGGGCACACACGCCCAACAGGTGATCGCCAAGACACACTGCGGGCCCCCGTCCGCATGTCCAATTATACACCACGAACCCACCTTAGCTGTCAGCTGCTCCGTCTGCTGTGCGATCTCCTCATCTGATAGGCTATTCTGCGCTTGAGTCAGTGCTGCAGGGGTATGCATAGCAGGTGCAATTTGTCATAAGTTAAATGTGTGCCACCAGGCTGCACCCTTGACTGGTGTACGTGGCGGGGTGGCACACGCGCAAAGCTGGTTACAAGCACTTGCATACCAAACGCCTACCTTGCTCAAGCTCTCGTACAGCTGCAGCACGTTGCTGCATTCCTTCTTTCAGGGTTGCAATTTCGGCACGCTTTGCTTCGCTCTCCTGTGCACGCACAGCATGCATAGCACAGCGTTACGCCACTGTGTGGAAAGCAATGGCCATGTGAAACGGTTGCATCATAACCACGTTATGGATATAACCTAAACGTGGAACAAACAGGAGCCAGTCATCGCCCTTGGCAACCCCTGCTTAATGGCCTCACCTCCTTTGATAAGACCGAAAGGTTGCTTTGAGGCGCCCAGAACAGCTTTGTTTTCCCAAATTCCTGCGCCAAGTAATTGTGCAAAACGCAGACTGTTTCCCTGCCTGAATGGTGACCAGGGGCAGCTCCCAACTCTGTGCCGACAGACGGTGCCATCGCATTTGAACACAAACGTTGTCCTAGGCCCCTATGCAGAGCTGTCACAGCGCCCGCTTGAGGGTTAACAGCATCAAAGAAACCTGAAGTATGTCAAGCGCCTGGCATATGACATGGGACGCACCTTCTGCACTATGGCGCTTTTCTCCGCGGCCGCTTCGACTGCTTTCGTGACCGCGGCCTTCTTCAACCCCGTGTGTGCCAGCAGGTCGACCAACTGCTGGAGGCTGAACGGTTTATTATGTTGCTGCATTAAGCTGACCACTTGGCCTTCTGCTGAAGTGGCGGCCATTTCGTGACGTGTGTCAAAGCGCTAAGAATATTGAGCAGCTGGACTGGAGAGCAGCACGGGTTGCTTATGGGAACACGGATTGCGAATGACTTGCATGGAATAGTCCATCACCATGTTGCATACCGTATTTTGCACATGGTGAAGGCCCGAAACCAACACCCTTAATCCCAGTGTTGCAAGCCCATATTAAGCTGCAGCCACTGCAGATGTTTTCACTTGATATTCTCAACATACATGTCTGCAAGGGTCTAAAGCATTCATGTTCACGAGGTTGGGGCCCCAACATTCCTTCGTGTGCTGCGTGCTCACACGCCCACACCATCGGGGTCCTCGCACTGCTGTCATACCAAGGTTTATGCAATGGTTTTATTCTCCTCATTGCTTCGTCAAAACTATTAGCCGTTAGGTCGCATAGTGCCAGCGGCGCCCGTGAGAACAATTGCAGTGGCATCGTAGCCCAACCAAAATGGATGAACACAACGTTCATCATTTCTGGGGCATCACCCCGGCTGTTGACCTGGGTGCATATGCGTCAGCAGCAACTGCGGAGGGCGCACCGCTGCGTTTCTTGCAGGTGAGTCATGAGCCCAATCATGTGAACTTGCGGCAAGCCAGGGGGCCGGCACTCTGTGTTGTGTGGCCAGCTGACACATTTTGGTGCATAACCACATATCTACCTTCAACCTGCACACTGTTGGCTCAGCTCAGGTTGATCTAGCGCTTAGACTGGCGGAGGGCACACTTGCACATGACATGGGCAAATAGAAGACTCCTCAGGCGTGCTTGTCTTTGCCTCCAGTTCGCCCTGTTAGTCCTCATGCGTCTGCTAAATGTCAGTGTTTGGGTTGCAAAGGGTTTTGTGTGCACTGTGCAGTCAATGCGGTCAATGCCCCACAGCGCTGGCCACCCCATGCAAGCTGAACAGTGTAGCAACATAAGAATAGGTATTCGTGTATGTACTTTGCATCTTTATGGATGTGTGAATGCACACCTGCTGATATGCTGCCCTGGAGCGCACTTCCAGGTTGCGCCTTACGACGCACGGCACACGCTGTACACACTGGCGCGCAGCAGCCGCCATTCAGCGCAGGCAAGCCCGCAACAGGTGAGACTTGAGCCCACCAGGGGTTGCCACCAGCTCAAGCACTCAAAAACATGCCTTGTGTTACGCATGGTCGGCTTGGGGTGCACGCTCAGGGTTGCGTGGGGTGGGGTGGGGCTTCGCCCCAGCACCCAACGCTAATTAAACCATTTAGTGCTTAGCGCCGCCTCATCCTTTGCATGTTTGGCGATGGTGGACGTCACTGCTTGGCTGGACACTTGGACCCATCTGAATGTGTGGGATGCATCACCCCGCCACCGCGGTGGCGGGCGCAACCCAGACCGCCACCGCGGTGCTGGTGTGATGAATCCCAAACACTCAGACTGGCCACTCCTGTCACACATCTATTGGGCGACTTGCAGCGTGCGGACGCATGCTTGTTTAAGTGTGACTGCACCTGCCGCACATAAACGCCTTCCCCCCCTCGCCTGGCGGGCACGTTGTACCACACTGCTCTGTCGCTGCTCTGTGGCTGGCTGCATACAGCCGCAGGCGGCGTGCCAGCAGCAGCAGCAGCAGGTGTACGTGTGGGAGGACTGCCCCGAGGGTCTGGCGCGCCACCTGTTGCTGGTGGCGGTGCTGACGGACGCGGGGCTGCCTCAGCGGCAGCGCGCAGAGGCCCTCCTGGAGCTGCACGGCAACGCGCTGCTGAGGCAGACCACCTCGGAGTACCTAGGTGGGAGCCTACGCTTGCTCGGGCGCAAGCGTACTCGAATGTAATGAGCTAATGACACACACATGGTTGAGTTGCCACTTGTCAGCCTGCAGAGGCTTTCCACCAAGCAGGTTGCATGGCTTGCATGGAGACGGCGGGTTGAATGCGCTGCCCAAGGGGTGGGTGGCAAGGGCGACTGTCAAGGGGGCGCATGACAATCCGGATCATGCCATTGCAGTTGTCAGGTGCATCACGTGTCCCACCCGTGTGTGTTAAGGCGGTGCTCAACTGAACTAAGTGTCGTCAAACTGGATGTGATGCATGCGTCACTCTGCTGTAAACGCCACGATGCATGCAGCACAACGCCCGCAGTGTTTGCTGCTCATCTCATGTGCAGCAGCAGCCCTAGACCCAGCACATACAAGTGCGTTGCGGCCATCCATCACATGGATGCATTGTGCCACACGCCGTCCATGCATGCAGACCGCAAGTCGCGTCTGTTGGAGGCGCTGGTGGTGGCGCTGGCAGCGGGATCTGAGCCGCCGCCGCACCTGTGTGCAGCGGCGCCCGAGGGCTTGGGGCCACTGGCGCGCATGGTGGACCTAAGCATGCTCAAGTTTCAGGTGGGGTACACGCATGCCCCTGCCCTGGCGCATTTCACAGGCTGGGACACATCCTTTCACAGATCGCCATGCACTGCCGGTGCCCTGCATGGTGGGCTGATATCTGCCGGGTGACCCTGAGGAAAGGGGGCCCCGCTGCATGCAGGTGCGGTGCCAAGCGGAAGAGACAAGCCCCAGCACCGCACTATTCGTTTTCTGTATGCTATGTTCTGCTCAGGCATGGTAGCATCTGCATGCACTTCTCCTTGTTGAATACTGAAATGTTCTGAGACGTTCTGTGGCTTTTGCATGCAGGACAAGGATGACTTGGTGGATGTGTTCCGCAGGTGGCGCTTCGTGCCACTGCCAGCCACACCCTCGCCAAGCATGCCGGCAGCAGCATCACCATCACCGCCCGCAGCTGCTGCAGATGCCACTAGCACTGCCAGCACTTCGGCAGCGGCCGCCGCAGCCACTGGGGCTGCTGGGGCTGCCAGCAGCGCTGCGAGCGGTGTGCAGCCCACGGGGGCCTCTGCAAGCGCAAGCGCTAGCGCTAACGGCGCGGGGGGCGGCAGCGCAGGTGGTGTTGTGAAGGGGGGGCCGTATGACATGGTGAAGGCCTGGGATGCGCGCGCGAGGAAGTGGTACGCCGACCGCTTCGACTTCCGGCGCAATATGGTGAGTGTACCACGAGCACGCGAGGCGCGTCACGCATGGGGATGGGGCGCATACACACCAATTGCTCAATCCTGATTGGTGGTGAAATCAGGCACCAACACACAAAGGGCCTAGCCTGTCCCATACTCAATAGCATTGCATACAACGGCCCGTCATTATCGCGTTGCAGATCGACTGGGACTACCACATGCGGCTGCAAGCGCTGGGGTCCG
The DNA here is from genome assembly GCA_001662385.1 of Chlamydomonas asymmetrica. Lineage (NCBI taxonomy): Eukaryota > Viridiplantae > Chlorophyta > Chlorophyceae > Chlamydomonadales > Chlamydomonadaceae > Chlamydomonas > Chlamydomonas asymmetrica. The sequence goes on along the minus strand of BDDA01000183.1, from coordinate 85,587 downwards.
CCGGCCAGGGCATCCACCGGTTGCAGCCTGGCCTGGACGAGAAGGACGTCAAGGCGGCCGGCTGCGTGATCCACTACCACCACTTCCGCTACTGGCGCCTGCACGGCGTCGCCTACGAGCTGCGCGACTGTGTGTACGCGGCCGCCAACCGCAGCCTGCTGAGCACAGCGTACGGCCGCACGCGCGAGTTCAAGGACAGACAGGTGCGCGACTGCTTGCGTGCGGGTGCGTGCCTGTGTTGGTGCGTGCCTGTGTTGCGAAAATCAGAAAGTATTTGTTCCCGTGGGGCCGTGCAGTGTGCATATGTGTGTGGATGGAAACTGCACCTGAGGATGGTGTGCGTGGGTGTATGTGTGCATGTTCGCTTGCATGGCTGTGAAGCGGACAGGTAGGCGACGCGTTTTTGTGTATTGGGTGGCAGAGTCATAGCAATCGAAAGCAGAACATGGCCCAGCAATGCACGCACGCCTGCCCAAATGCGCTGCGCAAGAATACACACAAGCAAGTGCATGGTTTGCGTGCAAGCATGGCATGCAGGCCTGCCCTTTCCCCCTCTATCCAAACACATTTGCACCCATTAGCGTTTCGTGCGCCCCACTTATCTCTCATGTACACCCCCACTGGCAAGCCATACCTCTCACTCCCTTGCTCATGTCCTTACTCGTTCTCACGCTTGCCCTGCATAGTTGAAATATATGATGACCAACGAAATGTCTACTGATGCGATGTATGCATGGCAGGGCAAGGACGTGGGCCGCAGCGTGGCCGCGTGGGGCTACTGGGGCGACATCCTCAACGGCCCGTACCACGCGTTTGGCACCATGACAGAGGACCCAGCGTACTACAAGATCACCAACAAGCAGTACACGCACACCGCGTTGGACATCGCGGAACACAACGTCATGGTGAGTGGACTGCTGCAAGGTGGTGGACGCGACTCGATGCCCTGACCGTGGTGCAGCATGGGCCAGTCAAGGCAGGGTGCAGCAGGCGCCTGAGGGCAGCGCAAGCCAGCAAAACCCGGTACTTGGAAGTGCATTGTCGTGATGGCCTGCGCGATGTACTGCATTGCACAAAGTGCTACATTTGTGGCTGCAGATAAGCACACGAAGGCGTTCTCAGGCATTGGTACCGACGTGGCTTCTGAGCGGTACGCGCCCTCGGCTGAATAACGCTGTGTGCAAGGCTCTGTGCAGAATGCTCTGTTGTCAGTTCCCCGCCCTGCGCCGCTGCCGCACTGTTTGCAGGACCTCATTCGTGAGCTACGCACCGGGAAGCGCTCCGTGCCGGGCGCAGCCTCCAGCGGGACGACAGCTGCACCGGATGCGGCCCCATCCACCGCCAGTGCTGACTCAGCAGCAGCTACTCACCTGCCCCACGACCCAGCCAATGGCTTGGAACATGCTGCCACAACTTCAGCGGCCAGTGATGGGCAGGGGGAAGGGGAGGGGGAAGAAGCATCATCATCCGCAGCTTCGCAGCCACACCGTGCACGTGCGGCGCGCGGCCCCACCACGATGGCTGACCTCCAAGCAGAGGCCGAGAAGCAGCAGCAGGAGAGGCAGCAGCCGCAGCAGCCAGGGCAGGAGCTGGAACCTGAACTCAAGCATACGCCAGAGGACGCAGCGCCGCCAGAGCCTGCTGAACCCCAGCAGCAACCTACAGGAAGCAGTGGCAGCAGCGCCGATGATGCTGGCGCCACCTTGACACAGCCCCCGTTGTCTACACCTGTGGAGGAGGAAGGTGCCGCCTCCGCTGATTCCTCGGCGGCCGACACACAACAACCTGCTGATAAGCCTGCTGTGTACAGCAGCGGCGGGCGAGCGAAGGCCATGGCGGGCCTCCGGGCTGCTATTGCTCCTCCCAAAACCCCCAGTGAAGGTGACAGCGCGGGCGTCGATGCACCCTCGGCCGCGGCGCCGGCGACCGCATCTGCACCGGGTCAGGAGGCTGCATCCGCAGCGCCGACAGACCCTGCACGGGCCAAGGTGGGTGTCAGAGCCACCTATGGGTATTGCATACTTATTTTGATGCAAAAGCGCTGCCGCAACGACGGGCTGTCCGAGCCGGGCGGTTGGACCGGTGGCTATCTTGGCTGCTGAGGGGGTGGCAGCAGGGCTGGGTGGGTCACAGCGGCTCAGGCAGCTTTGCACGTGCACAGTGACGTGCAGCCACACGCGTGGGCCGCATGTTGGTACACCTGCGGTGGGCTTCCAAAGCCCCCCGCAAGCAGGCGCTGCCTGCGACTTGCGATGAGGGCCATCGCAGCGTGCAAGGTTTCAGGCGCAGCGTGCGAGGTGTGCATTGTGGGTGCACGGGTGCTCATAGGTACTGTGTGCAGTCGTGTACGCCTGCCGCTCAGCTCGATTGTGGTTTCGGCTCCTAACCCCGCTGCCACTGGGCACTTTTGAGTTGGGTGACTGTGCCATGCCCACCCAACTCGGCCGATGGTGTTTCTCAAAATGAAGCGTGCATGGCATATGTGTTTCTCGTGGTGCGGTGCATCATGGACTCGGTAGAACATCAAGCATGTACGTGCTTCCGCCATGGCGGCGCAGGTGAGGGCGGCGGCGGCGGCGCTGGCTGCGCGTGAGGCTGAGCTGGACGCGGCGGCGGCCTCGCGCTGCAGCGCCTTCAGGCTGGTGCTGCTGGCCGGAGACCTCACCAAGACCCTCACCAGCAGGTGCGCCTGAGGAAGGCACTGCGGCACCGTCCTACCCTCCTTTTCCTGCACCAAGCAAAGCCTGCGCGCACATGATAGATCATAAGGTGCAGTCTCCATCCTTGGGCGTACGGTATGCACAATGCACACTGCACTGCATGGCCCCGCGGAAATCACGCTGCATGGCCCCATGTGAGCCGCTTCCTGACACACATGATAATGGTGCGCGTGGACGATAACTCGATAAGTGTGTGCTGTCAGCCTGCATGTCGACCATCGTCCGCAAGTGTGCTCGCGACACACGTGAGCGCTCCTTCTGTACCCCCCCATGCGCACCGCACGCTGCGCAGGCCCAAGTTCGCGGCGTCCTTTGCCGCCGCCACGCTGGGCCACCGCCACATGCACCTGCTGGGGCCGGAGCACCGCCTCGCCGACGTGCTGGCGCCCTCCGCGCCGCTGCTGGCGGAGAGCGCCAAGTACCTCCTGCAGCTCAAGCCCGAGCAGTCCGACGCATTTGTCGACAAAATGAAGGAGCTAGCAGGGGTCGTTGTCCCTGGGGGCGGCGGCGTTGAGGGCGGCAAGGGTGGTGGCGGCGGCGCCAGCAAGTGGCGGCACGGCTGGTCGCACGTGAAGCAGCAAATGCAGGCGGACGGGATGGAGGTGTTTGTGCGAAGGAGCGACGCGTAGCGCGGCCTGCGCAGTGCAAACGCAGCTGTGTTGTCAGGGCGTAACAGGGACACAACTGGTGGAATTGGTCGGACGCTGCTGTGCATGTGAATGAATCCGTTGCAAAATCCACAACGTAGTGGACGTAGTGGTGGACAAACATGCCCTAGCAAAAGCACTGCAGGCAGGGGGCGGGAGGTTGGCGAGCTTGCACGTGAGTTCTGCCATGCATATCACTATATCAGTATGTGTGCAGGACACACTGACACCGCGAGCGTGTGTGTCACAGCGGGCAGGCAGCTCTAAACTTCTGCAGTGCTGCTGTATGGTTACACAGGCAGGCAGAAGGTTGGGCAGAATGCCACCCACACGATTGATGCGCTTGTACCAAGGTAGTGCGGGGTTGGTGGGCTGGCGGAGGACACGCCCTCTCAAAAGCACTAGTGCCCTGAACGCGCATGCGTTCCTCCCTGCTGCAACCTCAGTCGGCCTCCGCTAGACGGTGAGCCTATACCCGAGGACCTGAGTACGTTACCTGACTGATCGGCCCTTGCTGGCGCGGCGCAAGTCCACCTGCGATGGTTGCCACCCCTAAGAGGTGTTCAGTGGCTCCGGGCAGTTTCGCTCCGGAACCGCGCCCGGAACCAATTGTGTTGTCCAGCAGCATGCATAGGCCACGGCTGTATTGCCAAGCCACATTAACAGCCTTGCAACTTTATTCCTTGAAGCAACTGAACCGCATGGGAAGAAAGCCATTAACCTGGGTTACAGGAGGAAAGGCCAGGGCATAAGTCAGCGCACGGAAACACAACAAAGCCACCGCCACAGCGCATTCAGCATCAGTGCATAAGGTTAGCACTGAACCAGGTGTTGAGTATATGACACCTGTCATATACGTCGCGAGCTGATAAAAAGTGAACGGCAATCGTTGCCAGCGATGGCTGGCCACGTTGCTCCATGGCCACCCTTCCTGCATGCATTCGCTCGCTCCCAGCCCTGACAGACCATAGTGCAAAGCTTCAACGCATACACATCAGCAGCACACTGCCAGTGGCAAACAGGTTCAGGGTGGCCACCATCGTCAGCATCACGCTGCCTTCTCGCGCGAGCATAGTGGCCTACAAGGCTACAACGAACCTGGAACCCTGTGTGCCTGCCACTGACACACAGCAAGGTCGCCAATCCGTTCATATCAGTCTGCAATTGGCTCTTCCAAGTGTCAGGCCCTGTGCCAGCTGTCGCACCGCCTGCTGGTCGGGGTGCATGCCCACTTCCTTGGTGGTTCCATCGCGCCTGGCCATCATGGGGGTCTGCCCGTAAGCACTCCAGCGTACTGTTATTGAGGGTTCCAGATGCAGAGAAATGACACGTGTGGCCCGGTGTAAGAGGTTGTATGAGCCGTTCAGGCAAGATTGTGTGTGCTCCCGAATGGCTCGCGCTGCGTACGAAAAAAATGTGCAACCATTCATGCGCCGCTCCACTCTTTCCGCGAGTGCTAATTTGTGCCATGAGGGCAGCAAGAAAGCCATAAGACTGAACCGCTTCTGATAACTGACACAGAGTAGTCATAGCAACACTCTCAACACTCTCACTCGCAGAAGCTTTCCCTTGTTCGAGACATTCCACCAAGCCCTGACTGTGCGACCGGCCAAATGGACGGGGATCTGGAGCAGCTCAAGAATGCGTTTTACAAGTTCGCTGGCTTTGGAAGCCGGGTGAGCAGCTAGCCGTCCGTCGAGGCAGGAGTTTTCACTATGTTCCCCCCGATTCCTTGCACTTGCACTTGCAACACAACCCTTCTATGCACTCCGCAGGTACCCCAGTATGATATAGACAACGTGCGCTTCGTGAAGCTACTGCGTGACGCTCGCCTTATGCATAAAGCTTTTAACACGACGCAAGCTGATATTCTATTTCACCAGGTGTGTGGGTGGTTGAAGGAGGCCTTCCACATTGACATGAGGGCAGGCCTGAGCATTTGTGTTTGCACCCGGTTTGTACTCCCATGAACTCAGGCGTTTTTGTTTGTCGTGTATTGTTCTCTGTGGCAGGTCAAGAGCAAGGGGTGTAGGCGCGTGACCTTCCCGGAATTTCTCATTGCCCTGCAATATGTGGCGGAGACCCGGTCGATGCCTTTCAAGCAGGTGAATTTGAGTCTCTGTCAAAACTTTGCTCTGCCCATGTATAGCAGCAAGGTCTTGAGGCGTGTTGGCTGGGGTAAGGTTCTGACACACGCTGCCAGCCAGTTTACAACACGGCAAACACTGCGACAACAAAGTTGCTTCAACAGTGCCATATGCACTCTGTGTGTCCATGCAGGTGGAGGAGATGATCATAGCTGCCACGCCTGTGTCACATGCCACCCAGCCTGAGAGCGTTCGCCTGCATGACGACCCCTCCACACACACTGGCGTCTTCGCCGCAACAGGGAGCGGCCCAACCACAGTAGAGAAAGAAAGGGTTGGAGGGCTCGCATACCTGCTGGACCGCAGCCCAGCAGACATACGGTGAGCTGGCCGACGTGCGGCACTGGAAAGGGCGTGTTCTTGCGCACCATCCTTATGGCAACATGGCACCTGTGGTTCTTGCTCAGCCAACCAAGTCAAGCCTAACGACCCTTTTTTGTGTGCCATTTGACGCTGCTTTGTGTTTCCATCCAGGGGAGTGAAGATCAGGGCGTGAGATTTGGCCTGCGATCTGCTGTCGATGGTCCGGCGCTGAGGCGTCATGTGGGTCATCCATCATGACAGACATGGCAAGCCATAACACTGTCCGGCGCATTTTCCTCAACTGGATCTGCCCTGGTTAACTTATCATCCTCCCTCCCTCTCTCCCTCCCTCTCTCCCGCCACATTCGCCCAGCAGTCCATATGCCGCTCCACCCGCGCTTTTCGCCCCCGCCGCGACCGCTGCCCGTCTCGCACATACGTTCCTGCCAACCGTCCACCTACCCAACATGGACACAGCCCCACGGTTGTTCACAGACAGGCAACACGCCCGGCCGCACAGCGCGGCCTAGCTACTGGCATTCGGAGGCGTTGCTGATTGCACCACTACTGCATTTGTACTGGCGCTCGCTCTCGGCCACTGTGTTACGTTACATCAGGAGCGCTATCTATACGCGCGTGAGCTGACGCCCTGTCGCATTCACTTGTCTTGTGAGTGCCCAAGAGAGCTTATGAGGGATGGTATCTATACACACATCACACACTGTGGGGGATTCTGCTGCCACTGCCTCGCTCCAGCCTGCGCCGCACATGCAGTCGCACTTGCATGCATTACGACCCCCCCTTACCCAGCCCACGCCGCTCGCCTGATGCCGCTGCATCACGCGCGCTGGCCTAAAATTGCTACATAAGAGCAAACCAGCACTCTTGCTCTGCTGTACCAAAAAAACGCCTTCTTATTCACAGACTGGTGCTTGACACCGCCTACGCTTTGTACCACAAAGCCCCTCTTTCATATCATTCCTCTCTTACCTGCCTCCCCTTCTACGTTCAATTTATCTCCGTTCACTGTTTTACTCGCATTCTTGGGGTGCGGCTGTCAGGCTGCCGCCTGCATGCCTGCAGGCTGGCTGGCACAACTCTACACACGTCCACTGCATGGGTGATGGCGGCACACATGTCGTGCACTTCCCACCCCTCCCTCTTGGCAACGTACTGCGCCATGTGTGCTATGGCGTGCCAAAGGTATTGTGTAGTACAGCCGGTTGCCTCTGTTCATTCGTTGCGGTCATGCATTCGTTGCAGTCATGCATCCCTACTGAGTTGCCCCGCAATTGCCCCGCTGCTCCTTCGGCCACTTCAATCTGGTCCTAGTTGATAGCGAGCGCTCCACACACCTCCTTTTCTTTCTTTATCGTCTTACATACGTGGTGCAATCACCTTCCCCTGGGCGGGGCGAGCATCTTGGCGCACCTCCGTGCCCAAGCTTGCAAGTGCGGGCACTCCCGCCGTCATGCGGTTCCTTCCCAGCTGTCATGCGACACGCCTCCAATTCACGCACTGAACCCCCTTGCGCGGCATTCAACTCATCCATGCATAACTGCACACACGCTGGCCGGGACCTGCACTCGGGCACCTTCCATCGCATTTCCGGCGTTGCGATGGGCCAGGAAAGGCCCGTTCTCGCTGTCACAAATTGTCTTCCATTCAACCTTCATTCGATTTAAAGCCATGAATCGCCATGTAATTCAAACCCCAAGCCCACCAGGCGCACCGTGCATGCACCGTGCGTGTGTACAGGATTGAGGCAGCTCCAACAGGTGCCTGGCCAGGAGCGTTGGCTCTTTGTGCCAAGCTTGTGACCTGCTGTTCACCGGGGAGCGCAATCCTTGCCATGCGAGGGAGTGCAATGCACGGGCTGCCAATCAGCAGCAGCCAGCACTGTCACAGCGGGGGCAATAATGGGCTGGTTGATGCGGGTGCAGCGCTCTGCGTTCAGCAATCAGCACACAGTGGTGAGCGGAAACCGTGCTGGAGCGGATGGTGGCGAGCGGAGAGCACACCTCAGCACGCAGGAAGCCAGCGGACAGCTGCAGCATCATGCAGCACCTGCCTGCCTGCCTGCCTGCCTGCCTGCCTGCTTAATGACTCGCAGAGTGCGACTGCGTTGCCGCCACTCCTCGACCCTCACTGGGACAGCATTCATGGGCCGACGCAGCACCCAAACACATTACTACATTAGTGCACTACAAACTGTGAACCACGGGCAAAAGCAACTAGGTCCCACAGATCGACAGTCAGATGTCCATTTGGCCTGTTCGCACTGCAAGGTTTTGGACCAGGTTGCCTCCCCCCCCACACACACATTTCCGAGACCATGCGAAACCAGTGGGCGCGTTGACTGCACTTGCAACGGGCAGGGGGGGAGGGTGCGGGGTGGCCGGGCCATAACGGAAAGTGCTGGCGCTGACAGCACTCTGGCAAGAGCAGAATGCCATCAAGTGTGCACGTGGGTGTCATGCAGTAACTGACCTACGCTATCTCTCAAATGGTTTACACGAGTACAGCACCCGCATCCCAGGACAATCTGTCATCAATTTGCCATCATTTGCCACATGTGGTTTCTGACAGTCACTGTTCTGTGTGAGAGCTCCTGACCCACATCAGTGTATGTGTGACCCACATCATACCCACCCCAGATCAGCTTGTGTGTAGATCGCCATCGTAGTGCACCGTCTAGCGGGCGTGTCGGGCAACGGACTCACGCGTGACTTGCAACGCAGCAGCCGGATTGCAGCCTCAACTGTTACGAATGCTGGCTGGCCGCTTGTGCAACGCTGCCCCGCTCTCTACCTGCGCTCGGCTGAGACAGTTTCCTAGCGCGCTCGCCGGACCAAAGGTACCCACCGTAGCAAGCAGTGCTGTTTTGCCTGCAGCGCTCGGTTCTTGAGCCAGCCAGGGCCTGCGGCAGCGAGTTCCTGCTGTGCACGCCTGATAATATCAAACTTGTGCCTGCGTTCTGCGCTGCGCCTGTCCTGGCAGCAGCGGTTCACCCGCAGCACCAGATCAGTGGCGGTTGGGGCCGCGGCGAGCAGCACGCGGATGGACCCTCTCGTGGATGTGCAGTGGCTGTCAACCAGGTGGGTTGCTGATCGCAAACGCGCTCGACGTGTCGCCCTCTTCAGGCGGCTTAGCTTCTAGACTCACCAACTTTGTTCGAGTATGCGCCTTGCTTCTGCTGCGTGCTTTGCTCGGGCGGAAAAGTGCAAATGCAGTCTGAAGCGCAAACCTTCCTGTTTGTTGTTTGGGTGCACTGCTGCACGGTCACAACAGGCTCACGGATCCCGGAGTGAAAGTGCTGGATGCGGCATGGTACCTGCCGATCCAGAACCGGGACGCCGTTGTCGACCACGCAGCGGAGCGCATCCCAGGCTCAGTGCTATTCGACGTTGGTGAGTGTTGACTGTTGAGTTAATCATAGCTGCACAAAGTTTCCAGCTTCATCCCGGTCTTGCGCGTGGCATGTTGCGGGCACGCACGTCGGTGCCAACAGTGCAGAGTGCAGACCCCTTGCTGGTGCCCACCCAATTGCATCGCAGATGGCATCGCTGCGACAGACACCAAGCTGCTGCACATGCTGCCGAGCGAGCACCAGTTCGCGGCAGCCATGGACGTGCTTGGCATCACCAACGATACGACGGTCATTCTGTTTGACCACCTGGGGGTTTTCAGCGCGCCGCGTGTCTGGTGGACGTTCAAGGTCTTCGGGCATGAAAAGTGAGTGCATCAGCCAGCTCCACCTGTACGGTGCGTTTGGTCCTTGAGTTGAAGTGGTTGGTTTCGGCACATACAAGTCCTGGTTCCGGACGTACTTTTCGGCCCTTGTGGGACCATGGACACGCAGTCCTTACGAGGATGGACTCTGTCACATAGATCACCCTTTTCTACACCAGTGTCCATGCGCTGGACATGCTTTGTATCTTAGCGTGCGGCAACAGAGGCACATGCAGTGCTCACGCCAGGTGTGACACGGCCTCAGGCAAAGCCTTGGCAAGGCTCAGACGTGGCATACACATATCCTCCCTCCCAGGAGGTCCTGGCGCCTCACCTGTTGCCCTTACTGAGCAACTGTATCAGCGCCGCACTGACAGCACCGGCAAGTGGTACCGTCATACCGTACTGGATTGTGCGGCGCTTCCTGCGCACCAGGCTGAGCACTCAGCCCCTACCCATAGAGCATGAGTGGCTATAACGGTCACGCACGCGTGCGTGATGGTTGGCCTCCGCCGCAGGGTGGCGGTGCTGGACGGCGGCCTGCCCGCGTGGAAGGCGGCGGGGCTGCCGCTGGAGCGTGGGGCGGTGACACAGGAATCGCTCAAGGCCGCCACCCGCGCGGCGCACAACCCGCCGCCCACCACGCGCTACGTAGCCAAGCTCGACAAGACAAAGGTGCGGAATAGATGAGCCGCTTTGGCGTGAGGCACTTTGACGTGGCGAAATGGGCATCACAGCGGTGCTCACCAACACGCGCGTGTGGTTGTTGGCAGCCCGTTGCAGGCTTTATGGACTCCATGGCATGTGACGCTGACTCCATGGCAGTGGCGACCTCGGTGGCAGCCTTTGCGCTGACGACTCAAAGGCTGCCACCGAGGTCGCCACTGCCATGGAGTCAGCGTCACATGCCATGGAGTCCATGTGCTGGCTGAAGCCTGCCATGGGGTCAGGGGACCACCAAGCACATGCACGTGTGATTGTGTGTTGTGTGAATTGGGGATAGCCACAGAGTATAAAAACAGGCTGTTTTGCAAGTTCTGGGAGTGCAATCTGCAAGTTATCCAAGCATATTCTACGCGTACTGTAGGCCAAATCGAACCGCGCTGCTCAATGCAATGCTGAATGTCTTGCGTTCATGCATCATGCGCCCGCACGCACATGCCAGTGCGCCACAGTCAGAGCATGCTGCTGGCTTGGCGTGCATTGATACCTGTGCATAGTGTGGTAGGTATGCGACACAGCCCAACAGCCTCGTATGCATGACGGCTCCGCATGCTGTGCATCTGCATGCGCATCTGAATTGATCCCTGCTATATAACACCAATAAACGCGTTTGGAAAAGCTCCCTGATGTTGGCCATGCAGGTGCGCTCGCTGGACGACATGCTGGCCAACATCAGCAGCAAGGCGGAGCAGGTGATGGACGCCAGGTGAGGGGGAGGGGGAGAGGGAGGAGAGAGAGAGAGAGATTGCATCACCCAGATCGATAGGGTACCGCCACAGCGAGCAGGCTGCGGTGGAACGCTGTGAGTAGTGGCAGCGCATGTGCGCGGATGTAGCCAGGCATTGCTGAGACATGTCCGGGCCCTACGGATTGCAAACTGTATGCAGATCAGGCATGCGCGTGAGGGGATGAGGGGCTGTGCGGTACACTACGGGACGCAGCGCTAACAGCCACAGGGAGGTGAGGGAGATCAAGATACACTCAGGGATTACACGAGTGCATTACCCAGACCAGTCAAACCAGGCTGAGGCCCTCAGAGAGGGCTGAGGTTCGGGACGACGCATTGAGAGAAGCAACCGAGAAGGCCAGCTCGTGTGAGCGGCAGGCGCACATGCATGGCTGTCCACATGGCATCCACATGCCATGCATGCCTATGCCTTTGCCCATGCATGCGCCTGCCTGGTGCTGCCTGTGTCGGCAACGGGCGGCCGCCTGAAACCGCTCCCGTCCATGCCTAACAGCAGGTGTCCCAGGTGCATGCGCATCGCATGATGATACAATGATATGAAGTACTGGTAGTTTAGAAGGTTCCCGCTGCATGATGATTTTGTTGACTTGACATCTGGTGGCCTCACACGCTATCAGGGGATGGGGTGAGCTTGACAGTGTGCACCATGGGTTGTGAGTGGTTCCAGCTGCATGCGTTTGTGACTTGACGCCAGGCGCTCACAACCACACCTCACCGCACCGCGCTCGCTGCACCGCCTGACAGGTCTGCGGGGAGGTTCGTGGGTACGGAGCCTGAGCCGCGTGCAGGGCTGCGGGGCGGCCACATTCCGGGTAAGAGCCAATGGATGGGGTGCGTTGTGGTGTTTGCGGCTTGCTGGGCTGAGTTGTGATTGCGGCATGCTGGTCTGAGCGCGTCGGGCTTGCACGCAGGCCGGGGCAGCTGCCTTGACCCGCGCGAGGGCCTGACTGCTGGAGTGCTGCTTGCGAGCATGCGCTTCATCAGCCTGGCTGGGGCATCCAGCTCACGTCCTGCTGTCCCGCACAACAGTACACCCCGTGTGCGGTGATAACATATGTGTGTATCCCCGCAATACTGGTGTTTGCTGTGTACAGTACACGCCATTGTGTGCGAGCTGAATAGCTGACACACTCCATAGTGCATGCATCCCTGCGCTCGTGTGTGCGAGTGCGTGATATTGACGCAGTGCAAAGTGTGTGCGCTAAGTACGTAATCAAAGTGCTTACCAGTTGCCAATACCATACGTTTGTGTGTGTGCATGGTGTGGCTGTGTAGGCGCGCGCAGCCTGCCCTTCCCCACGCTCCTCAAAGATGGGCGCTACAAGGACAAGGCGGGGCTGCAGGCCGCGTTTGACGCCGCCAAGATCGACCTCGCTCAGCCGCTGGTGGGCAGCTGCGGCACCGGCCTCACAGCGTGCGTGCTGGCGCTGGCGGCGTACGAGCTCACCGGGAAGCTGGTGGGTAGCTGCACATGCTGGGGGTTAGTGTAGCGACACACATGCTGCACGCTCGTACGCTCGCATGCACGCATATTAGCACGACAACTTGTTGGCAATGGGACCAGGGCTAGCTGAGTGACGCCTCGTGTTTGTGTGTTGCGACTGCGGGCATGGCGGTGGCGCTAGGGCGGGGCGGGACTCTGCGCATGCACGCGCCAGCCACGTTGCCGCACCAGCTCACCTTTGCAGCTTATCGGAACGCGAATTTGTGGTAAGGTGACTCCACTGTCCGCGTCGGAGGATGTTCGAGTATCGTCACTTTGTGGGTGTGCTGATTGGCCTGCGTGCACGTGCCTGGCTTGTGGCCGCCACAGGTCCCTGTGTATGACGGCTCCTGGAGCGAATGGGGAGCGCGTGCGGACCTTCCAGTCTCTACGGACCCAGAGAACTGACTGATGAAGCCTTGATGAGGCCGTGATGAGCCTTTGGATGCCGTCGGACCGCGCAACACAGACCGCACAGCCCGGCGGCAGAAGGCCGTGTGCACAATGGAGGGAGGAGGGGGCATTGTGTGGTTGCTTGTGTTGAGATGCTTTCGCCTGAGTTGTGGGGTTGTGCAGTTGACCCGCTTCATGCGACGCTGGGGAACTGGCCATGATACAAATGGCACGTGCGCAATCCCGGTTTCGGCCACAGCCCAAAACGACGCACAGCTGTTCCGGCAGGCCGACTGAACCTGCAAGCTCACCATTCCAATCAAACGTTTCGCATCAGCACGCTGTGGAAGGCACCAGTGCTGTGTTCTCTGGGTGAGGGGCGCTTGCAAGTGTGGCGACAAGAACATCCGATCCGATGTACGTATCGTATGCTGTGGTGCTTACTGGTATGCTGCCTGTCTGGTCCTGCCTGCATGGAGGCTGGGTGTTGCGCTGTTGGAGCCACGCTTGCAACCACTCGTCGGCGCCGTTCTCTGTACGGCACGCAGTTTTGTCCGCGTGTACGGAGTGCGGACACCTGTGGTGACTTTGCAACTTGCTGTACAGCAGTGGGTGGTAGCTGTTTGCTGTACAGCCATTTATGATCAGTACAGTGCAGACAAGCAGTAGCCTTGTGAGGCGGGCAAGTGTATTCGCACGCTGAGCACGGCGCAACGCGTTGCAGGCAGCACGATGACAGCGTTCCATGTGCGCTATCCTTTGCAAGCATCATCCGGCCAAGTCACGGTTACAGTAGATCAGCACTGAAAGGCTGGAGCCCAGCATTAGTTGTACAACACAAATGGGGCTGCATGTTTATTGGCGTGGGTGGATTCTTGACAATTTGTGACAACATGTGTGGCAGTCACGTGGACCTGCACGCATCAGGCCGGCAGCCGCAACATGGCAACAACAACGCAGTGCCGCCGCAGGACGCGCCTACGTCAGCATGCTATGCATGGTGTTTTCTTCACAGGAACGGAAATTTATGAAATTGATGCTCAGCCTCTGCTGCTAACCCTTAGCGCAACGACAACAACAACGCACATGCACAGAAACACAGCACGCTTCAATGCATGCCAGTTTTGCCAACCCAGCACCTTCGTCTGGCCTGGCTTGCACCGCACACGTGGCACACGCGAGCAGTAGGCCATTGAGCTTGCGGCGCGCAGCACAGCACAGCACAGCACAGCACGGCAGCAGCACCCCGCGCATCAAGTCACGCGCCGCCGTACACTATGCGCTAGGTCGGCCACAATGGCGTGTTACGGTCACCCCGCCAGCGCCCCTGCACAACACAGGTTCCTAGGTGGTGAGCAAGCGGTCCAAGCACAAGGACACCAGCACCACAGCCGCACAGTGGAAACAAGCGACGACGAAATGACTCGATCGGGTTGGTTGGGAGGTCGAGGCGAGTGCGTGAACGCTGGAGCATTTTATACTATACGTATTGATGATTTGATGTATATGGTACAAGGTGAGGCGTGGTCACGGGGCGGTGGACTGGGGGGCTAGCATACAAAGCCCAGCCAGATGCATGCACGCACTCCTGCCAGGCTGACCCGACGGTCGAATCCTCAACGTGACAACGTCATGCATGTCCAACATAAACACGATCACGATAGCTCTGCCTGCGCTCCATGCAAATCGGTAGCTACAACACAAAATTGATGAAGCCGGCAGCGACTTGTGTGCAATGCTCCGAGAGTCACGCAGTAAGCTCAGTCTCAGTCCCAGTCTCAGGGCATCAGCCGTACGACACGCACACGCATTCAGGTACACACAGCATGCATGCGCGCGATTGCACGGTGTCACGGCTCCAACAGACACCCAGGCTCAAACAGAGCAAAACAGCACGTGGCACGTCTGCCTGTGCATGGGCCCTGCAGGATACAACCTACCACGACCTGCTGTTAGGAAGAGGTGGACTGTGCATGCACAGCTTGCATGATGACATGGAAACGGCCTCGGCTCACTCAGAAACCACAACCCGCATGGAAGGCGGCCCGCATGGAAGGCAAACAAACCGCAAGGCTGTACAAGGACGCATGTGATCGGTGCGGCTGGGTCAAGGAAAGCGCTGGCATGAAACATTGATTCTCGTCACCATGGTAGTGCACACAGGGATGCACGAGGCTTTCTTCGACTCTTCACTTAAACGCTCGGGCCAATGAAATGCATGACAGAGGTTGGGGCCGCGATGCAATTGCCACAGCCAGTGTGACAGACTACACCTCGGGATCGTCAAGCAGCCTGCACCTCAGGCCGTTGCGCATGCACCGAACCCCAGCAGCCCCTACAAGCATCATAAGCTGGTGCTGGTGTTCACTGACACACAGCACGCCTTTAACGTAGAAGCACGCGCGGGGCCCCTCAGCCGGTCCCGCCCGCGCGGGAAAGATTGAACGTTTGAAATCTAATCGCGTGCGATGGAGGCGATGTCGGAGATGATAGGCCCCTCGTAGCCGCCGCACCAGAAGGCCGTGCAGCGGTCGTCCGCGGGGGGCGGGCCAACCAGCAGCACAAACACCACCAGCAGCGCCAGGCTGCCAAGCACACCCACCTGCGGCACCATCGAGGAAAATGTTCCGTGAGTGCGGGCTGACTGGTAAGTGGGTAATGCTTGGCAAGGCGTGCGCCGATTCTTTGTACAAGATGTGTAAGTGCAGGTTTGGGACCGGGCAAGTTGCAGGCGACAAGCGGTCATGTGGAAGTCACCAGGCCCGACCAGGGGCAGGCAGGACACACACTCACAGGTGTGACCAGCAAGCGAGCTGTGCAGCAACATGCCGGTACTCCACGTGCACAGGTCAGGCTGGCTCACTCGAGCATACAACATGAGTCACACATCCAATGACAACCTTGACAACGAGAATGAGGTGCAGGTCCGCAAACACCCGTGAGGCTGTGCTCGGGCCACCCCTCAGTCGTTTTCCGCCCCCCTCCCACACACAAACAACCGCACCTTGAGGAAGTCCTCGTTGGTCCAGAAGTCGAGCAGCAGACGCTCAGCCTCACGGATCTTGTCGCCAGGAGTGCGGCCGGCCCCGGGGATTCCCGGCAGCGGGCGCACGCGGCGAGGCGGCGGGCGGGAGGAGGAGCGCGCGTTGGGCGGGTTCATCTCCACCTGGGAGGCGACCTGCTTCTGGAAGCTGCAGGGAGGGGCGAGTGGCGAGGGGCAGAGGACAGGGGCCAGGCACATTTTGAGTACTCAAAAGTTCCTGCCTTGGTTTCGGAGCCGTTGCAGAGTGCAGGCAGCGGTTTTTGCAGTTGAGTAGGGAAGCGGTGGTGTGCTGTGAAGCACTGGGCCACCAGGGACTATGTGCACTGCGCACCATGCTGATGTCACTGCCGCAAAGCTTTGTTCTGTGGTGGTTTTGGCGGGTTTAGCCAGCAGGCTGGTTCCTCAGGCGCACCAGCCCTTGACGCTTGAGGTGATGCGCTTCTGTGAAAAGGGTTTTCTGAAAGAGTGCTGACAGTGAGGCTACCTGTACGGACTGCAATTTTCCCAGGTTGCTACCTAGATTCAATCGTCGCCTTTGCATCCTTCACGCGGGCCGCTCAAAAACTCAGGGGGGAACCACCGTGGGGAGCCACCCTGACCTACTGCATGTCGTCCTATTGCCATAACATGCATTCGTTGTAAGTGCATGGGCCAATGTGCCACAAACTAAGCTGACTCACTCAGTAGTCAGTGCCTAGAGGTAGCGGAGCACATCGCCGAGCCGCATCGCTCTACTGCACATTGCAAAGTATTCGTGATGAGCGCAGAGGGTTACTACAAACAGCCTCTGACGGGCTTAGGACAGAGCAGGCCTGGGATGAGTTTTACTACGTTTGGACCCCTTCGGAAAGTCCAACGCTGTGACACAACGCACACAATGCGTGTGATGGCAGCCTAATTGTTTCGACATGTCCTTCTTGGCCTGTTTTACCACAGCATACCACATCAAGCATCCATCTGCCTGCACCTGCTTCTGGGAGCACACTGCGCCATGTGAGAATGTGCAAACCCTTGCATTGTCCTCACCTGGACCAAGCACTATCCCAGTCCGTGCTACTACCGCTGCTGCTGCTCCTTCCTGCGCTGCTGCTTTCACCGCTGCTCTCCTCTGGCTGCGCGTGTACCATCACGCGCCGTCCTGAGCCGCCCAGAACACGAGCGCTGAGCCGGCAGCGGCGAGCGGCCACCTGGATACAGTATAGAGGCACATTGACACCAAGCCTCAGCCTAAAATGTGACCGAGGGGCAGCCGCTGTGCTGACTGTGCCCCATCAAACTTCTCAGACGCGCTATCATGAATGCCACGTCATATGAAACGAGAGGCTGGGCTCTGACAGCCGGTGGTGGCAAGAACATCCGTCTCGCCACCACGGCAAAGCGCCTAAATTACTGCTGCATCATACACTGTAGCAGCATGGTCGGAGCGCTGCACCGAAGGTCACACGCAAGTGCAGCGTGGGGTTTGTCCAAGTCCGCACGCTTGTCCAAGAAACCTAAGCGTGCACGGTGGCAGCTGCTGGTTGTTCACACTCCGAGCTGTGTGTGGCACTGCTGTGCATTCACGCTGCCGCTTGCGGCGCTCTCCCAACAACCTACTCATCTACTATGCCGCTCTCACCTGATGACCGGGAAGGGACGAGCACACTGAGAGCTGCATGGCCACAACCAAGAGGGCAACAGAACTCAGGCCTGGCTGATAAACACGTTGAGGCGAGCAACGCTATGTGGAAGTCTCTCTAGGCCTGAAGACCGACAGCCCTAATACAAACTCTGTGTGTGTCGTGCTCACGCAGACCAGGAAAGCAGCAGTGCAACTGTTGAGCAAGCCTTTTGTCTGGCTTTATAGGCACATCCAACACACGGTAGCGCATGACCCACACACACAGTACCCATCGCAGCGTGTGTGTCGCGTCAGGCCCCATCATCGTCATCAAATCGCATGGGGCTCGCACTGAACACACCAAAGCGAGCCACAATTGCACACGGCCCATACCCCATTATATAACAGGAGGGAGATCATAGCAAGCAACCTCACCCCACCCTCAAATAGTTTCATCAATTGAGCTTCGTGTTGTCCGTTCCTGACTTTGATCAAAGCAGCACGCTTCTTGGCTGCAGCAGTCAGTTGGAGACGCGAAATCGACGGGAAGAAAGCCTGCAGGAGTTTGCCAGGTGGGTGCCTAGGCACACTGCAGCCAGGCGTGTGTTCGATCTGGGGGGTATTATGTGAAGCGTTTCTTCACGGGGCCTGCGGTTGGAGTCGCACAGTGCACCGGACGATGAAGAGAATGAGAGCAGGTACTTCCGAATAGGCCTTGCCTGGGGGCTGACTCAGGAGATGTCCGGACGCAGCCCACGATGGGCTGCAGGATGTCGCCGTGAGCTCCTTGCGTGTTCGGTCTCGTTTGTGGAAACCCAAAGTCGCTCGTCTGAGTCCAAACGCACATAATGCGCGCCTTGCTTTGCCCAGCACACCCCCTTGCTGCAGATGTTGTCCATCATGATGGAATCCGCTTTGGGGCAAATGCCACATTGCCACTTTGCTGGCCTTGGCCTGGAGTGTGTTTGCCTGGCTGTCCCAGACCAACGTTGTCATTTCTTGCCGTGCTTGCTGTTACGACATGTGTTTGTGTTCAGTTGAGGTGCTGCAGTCCGCGTGCACCATAAATAGGTGCGCTTCCAGGACATCCCAAACTTGGTGGTGGCGTGGTGGCCTGGCCGCTGGACACACGATTACTGTAGTCCCTTGCCTGCAAGCACCGTGTGCTCTGCTGGCGCTTCTGGTAGTCGGCGATGCTGCTGCGGCTGCGCTCGCGTGATGGCTTGGAGCGGATCGAGGTGCGTCGTGGGCTTGGGAGACCATGCACAACCTTGAGCCTTCACTCATACTTTACACTGCACGACCTTGCGCCTTACACCCAACAGGGTGGCAGTAACTGCGTCGTCACTCCTCCGCCTGACTTGGTTTCGGCCACGATGCCCGTGTGGGGCAAAAGCATTGTTGCATGCAGGCTGTGTGCTGCACGTTTATTGGCACAATGCACGAACTGAACTGCGAGCACTAGAAATAGCATGGGCTTTGCGCTGGCCCAGATCATGGTTGTGGTTCCACGACTGTACGTGTGTGTGCTCGTGTGTGCGTAGGTGCCCGACAACGCCAACGTGGCAGCGCTGCGGAAAAACATCCATGACAAGCTGGGCGTGCCGCTTGACGGCATGCACCTCTCCCTGGAGGCTGGGCTGCTGACCACCAAGGAGCCATACAGCTTCCGGGACCTGGCCATCACGGTGAGTCCTCATCTCGAGGGGAGTGTCGGCCTCGGCTGGAAAGCTCCAAGCGTGAGAATCTGAACCAACAAAATGGGCATATGGTTGTGCACGCGGGCATGTGTGCCAGAGACCTGGCCATCACGGTGAGGGAGAGCCCAGTGGAGGCCACACGGGGGGAGCATAGGCCGTTTGGCCAACAAGCTCTTGAGCTCCTGACTAGCATAATGTAGCATAACTTAAGGCCACAAGGGCCACCACTCGTCCTTGTTGCGCCCCACCTTGCTCATGAGCCTTAGGGACACGAATGGGAATGCATGCGTATGTTTGGGCATGCATGCATGCATGCGTGCGTGTGCATGTGTGCATGTGTGCAGGATGCCTCCCTGAAGTCGCTGGGCGTCAAGCACGGCGACATGGTGTACCTGCTCTACTCCATAGAGCGCACCGTGGAGCCCATCGTAAAGCCATCCGGTGAGAGGAGTGAGCACTCACTGGGCCCCAGCTTTCTTCTTTTCAATTGCATGTGGCTGAAAGAAAGAACAGATTGCTCGCGCTGCGGCCGGCACCTGCTGCCAACGTGCGTAAGTGGGCTGTATCAGCTGCCTGCCGTCGATGGCAGCATTTCGTGGTCAAAGCAAAATACTGAGTCAGCACAATGCATGCATGCATGGTGAAATGGTAAGGCACGTACGTGATGTCGGCGTTGAGTGGCGGTCACGGATGGCAGCAGCGCGCTGCGTAGTACAGCACAGTCATGCCCCACACGTGCGGGTTGCTGGGCCGCCCAGGATGCTGCATGCCAAACGCATACACAAGCAAGCAAGACGATTTAGACAACTAAGCAAGGGCATACACCAGCATGCGCCTCCAGGTACATATTGATCACTAGGCTGCATGGCACGACCGCGTCAATCTCTGAGAGGTGTCGTGTCAACCCAAGGCATGCTTCTCTCTGGTGGGTGGCACTCGCCTAGCTCGTCCGCGCTATGGCGCGCGCCGTGCGCTTTCCGCACCTGTCTAGCTCGAGCTAGGTACGTGCGGCCAGCGCACGGCGTGCGCCACAGGGTGCGGCGCGAACCTTCCGTGCCGCCCAGGCTGTGACAAAGCGTTGCTGCAGCTGCTGTCAGCGCACGGCAGGCTCAAGGGCATCTGCGTCTGCGCAACTCAGCTTCACCTGAATACGCTCAAACATCGGCGTGCTTGGTGAAGGCCGCAATTGACAGGCATGCACTCGCGTAATCATTGTCAAGCCGCCGGGTCACCTCAATTACGCAAGTGCAGCTCCCCGTCGGTCGCAGCCTTGGTTGTGTGAGCACACCGGGGTGCACAGGGTCTGCGCAGGCATGTACAGGCTGTGTAGCTCCAGGGGGGTCACTCCAGGGGGACTCGCATCCTCCCCTCGGTGTGTGCAGGGGAAGGCATGTGCACGTGGCCTGTGGGTCGTATGCGGGCAGCAGCGGCGGCAGCGGCTGCATGAGAGGTAGCTGGCACTGGGACAGCCGGGAGGTGGTGGTGGTGGCGATGATGGCGATGATGAGACTGCAATTGCGCAAGGGCTCTGAACCGGCGCCTCTCTTCGCGTGTCGGGGCACGGTACACCCTGTGATGAGAGCTTTGCTATGCGTCAACGAGCCGTCATCCCACCACACTGATCGCTTGGACCGGCCAGCCGCCATGCCCCCCCCATGGGGGGAAGCATAACGGAAAGGCACACTGCCATGGGGTAGCGGATTACGGCCGGGGGCGTAACGCAGGGCGTGCGCCTCGCATATTCCGATAACCGTACAACTGCACAACAGTGCAATACTGCATCATTCCTGGCAAACGGCCTTGCACGAGCGCACTTGTGTACAACGCAGTGTTGCGCCAAGCTGACCAGTGCTATGTCATCCGGTGGCAAGCTGTGACGTGTCGTGCCGTGCTGTGTTTGTATTGTGGTCTGTGTCGCAGGGCGCAGCACCGGCATCACGTTGAGCGACATCATCGCGAAGCAGGTCAGTCCACCGAGCACGGACTTGCAGCCAGCAGCTTTGCTTGTTCGCGTCAACAAGCAAGTGACAAGAGCATGGCCTTATAATGAGCCTGCCAGGTGCATGTGGGGTACACTCTCCTGATACCGTGTGCACTCCACGCTCTCACATACCGGCCCACATGGCCCACATGGCCCTTATGAGTCACGGCGGTTTCGGGGCTGGCCGCCCATATTGCGCAGACATGGTCGGTCAGACCTGCACGGTGCATGCCAATATGGAGGCAGACATGCTGCACGCAAGCTCAACTACCCTGCGGCTAACTCATA
>BDDA01000183.1:19715-63180 GCA_001662385.1 Chlamydomonas asymmetrica | reverse complement strand
GGGGGGGGGGGGTTGTTAGGATGGCATGAGGGTGACGGCACGCTTTGCCTGTTGACGCACCTCTGCCCCGCCCTCACCTACACGCACTCGTGCACGCACAATATGGCCGCTATGGACACGCCATCCAGTGGGCGCCCCAAGCGTGTTTCCTCGCTTGACATGCACGCACGCGTTGCACGCTGACCCTGGCCCTATACTTGCAGTGCCTTTGGACTGCACTATGATTGAACTGCACTATAATTGAACTGTACTATAATTGAACTGCACTATGATTGAACCGCCTGCCAGGTCAAGATTGAGCGCCAGGATAAGGCCAAGGCGGAGAGCGTCAGCTTTGACCGCTCCTCCGCCAACGCCTTCCAGGCCTACATACAGGGTGAGTGGCTGGGTGAGAGCCTTGCAGCGCGCTGACGGAGGCACGGATGGCTGGTGCTTGACCATGCCACCACGTGAGAACCCCGCCTGTCAGCACTGCAACTGGCATTTTGTTTGATCTCACTGGACCACCAGTGCCATGCTCCACATACTGTCAGTACAGAGTACACCATCACATGACTCACTGACATTTTTGATGTGCTCTTCAAACGGCCTCCGACTCCTGGACTGAGACCATGCGGTGATGCTGTGCTCCAGGCACCAGCTACAGCCGTGCTTGCGAGAGGCCCGCTGCAGTAACCGCTGCCGCATCAGCCATCGGCCGTCTAATGCTGAGCTGGCGAGCCCTGCCACTCACCCACCCAACCCCCCTGCTCCCACCACAGGCGCGTACCAGTTCTCCATCAAGCGCGGCGGCATCTTGTACGGTACGGTGGATGAGCAGGGCGCGGTAAAGGTGGACTTCATCTACGAGCCGCCGCAGGTATGCCACCCGCCCGCATGCCCCTCAGTGTGCCGCAGTTGAGCTGCTGAGTGCGATGTGCGAGGACCGTTTAAACTGCAATTCGTGCAGCGTGCGGTTCAACGAGCTGACTGCTGAATGAGTGAACGACCGTTTTTGTGCCTGACGTGCAGCCCACTTTTGTCACACGTGCACAACTGACCATCAGCAAATCCGCACGCTGCTCATGCTCTTGCCGGTTGATGTGCCGCGTTTCGACGTGCTGGCGGTCATAAGCCCGTTACTCGTTAGCCATGCTTCTCATGGTGTGCGCTTGGTTGGCAGCTGATGCACTCCTTGTGTCCTTGTTCTACGCTGTGTGTGTATCCTTCACTTGTGCTGTTCTGGGTCTGTTGGTTGCAGGAGGGTAGCGCTGAGTCACTCACGTTGGAACGCAACACACCTGAGGAGCAACAGGTGGGCACATGCCGGATGTGTCAAGATAAGCTTCCCGTGGGGGCATGCGCTCGGTATGTGCTTGTCTGCTGCAAAATCGGGCCTCAGCCATCAAGCCTGCAAGATCATACCGGACACGCTGATTTGGGTCGCACCCTGCTACATGCCACGCACCATGAATTGCCCACAGTTGTGCATGGCGTCACCGATGTGGGTCGCATTATGCATCATGGTACTGTGGGCCCCGCCTGGCGACTCTGATGTGGGTCACACCCTGCACCATGGAGTACAATCTGATATTGGTCACATACCTGCATGCAAGTCGTAGAGCTCACCACGCCAAGTGCGCTCTGGCGTCACCCGGCCATGCCCAGAACCTGCATCACACTGGATCCCGTGCTACATGCATACTGGCAGTTACACCCGCCCCGCGCATTTATGCGATGTCGCCGCAGGTGGAGTTCCTGGCAGGTCTGCTGGGGTACCGCAAGGTGGGCGTGATCTTCAGCCAGAGCATCAAGCAGAAGGCGGCGGACTACATCGTAAACACGCAGGAGCTGCTGCTCATGGCGCGCATGCAGGTGCGGGGGCGGGTGTAATGGCGCCCGGGGATCAGGGTGCGATGTTGTACCGGTGTACGTGTGGCATGGTGTACGCATGGCATGGTGCGTCCAGCTTTGCCAACGTGCGCTTGCACGCATACCTGATGCGGAAGGCATTTCCCCCAACCTGCGTGGCGCTTCCCGTTCCCGCCTGCTCCCTTTCAGCATCGCATTTACCTGTGAGGCTGCTGCCTGCAGTACGTATGAACCAGGTCAAAGCCAACCAGGCTTTGGTGGCTCTGCATGGAGCATCCATATCCCGCCTAGGTGGAAGGCCGGGTAATCATCTTGTGCGTGTACATTTGCTTGTGCGTGTGCCCCGCCGCCCCCCCCCCCCCGCCCACTGTCTCTCACTGCCTGCCTGTGTGCGCGTGCAGGACGAGGTGGGCGAGAGCAGCGTGAGCGTGCTTGTGACGTGGGAGGAGGGGCAGGACGGCCAGCCGGGGCAGGTGCACTTCGAGGCCTTCCAGTGCAGCGAACAGGTGAGAAGGCGTCAGGTGGCAGCGGGTGACACAGGGAGGGTGCAAAGGCGGGCTGCACGCCCCTGCACACGTAGGAGGGAGCCAGTCAGCAGGGAGGGCAGTGGATGTGGAGGAGAGACGAGGAAAGGGAATCAGTACATAACAGGCAACTGATGTGCTTGTCTTGGTGTGGTGCGTGTGTGCGTGTGTGTGTTCGGGGGGGGAAGGCAGGGGCAGGGCGGGAGCCATCTGAATGCCAGTGCAGTGCCACAGGTTGCCCCGAAGTCAGCGCATGCCATGCATGCACGATTGCACATGACATATCCACACCTGGGCATGCATGCACACCGTGTTGCACGCTTGAACACCTTAATGGCGCTTTAATGAATTGGTGTACTTGGCTGTACTGCAGTCAGTGCGGCTGGCGCGTGACGGCTGGATTGTCGCGCGGGACCCACTGGATGGCGTGTCCAAGATGGTCAACCCAACAGACCCCACAAACGCAGAGCCCGTCATGCTCGGGAGTGAGTGCGTCAGTTGTCAGCAGCTGCTGGCTCAGTCGCACATATGAAGCAGCTTGGCGTGTTTATAGCAGCTTGTGTGCACGGTGACCGAGTGCCTTGTACCGCATGGATCATCTGTACTGCATGCAGCCAAGGACGTATCGGAGGTCGACAACGACTTCTTCCTGTGCGCGGTCAAGATCCTGGATCACGAGGGCCGCCTCACAGCGGGCGCGTTCCCCATTGAGAACCGCCTTACGCCTCAGGTGGGCGCATGCACGCACGTCGAGGGGCAAGGGGGAGGGGGGACATACTGATTGGGCGCCGGGCGCCAGCAGGAGGAAAGTGGCTTTTTCCTGTCCAGCGAACTCTTGACTTTGTCGCCCCTTGGATGAACCCTGAATGCTGATGTACACGCTTGTGAGGCCTGCTGGGAATACGCTCTTTGTGTGCCTGACAGCTTGCGTGGCCCGACACGCGCGGCTGTGGCTGCCTGACGCCGCTCACCCCTCACATGCGTGCCCTGCGCTGCGCCGCATCCTGCCCTGCGGGTGTACTGACTACTGACGTACTGCCGCACTGTACTGCTGTGCGTGCTGTACCGTACCACTGTACCGCACTGTATCGCGCAGACCAAGGCGGAGCTGCGGGACGTGCTCAAGCGCGGCGGGCCCGGGAAGTACACGGAGAAGCTGTCTGACTTCCACCTGCTGCTGTGGCTGTCCAAGCAGCCCAACCTGGACCCGCACGACATGGCGCTGCTGTGCGAGGCCGTCAAGACGCGCGGCAGCATCATGGAGGGCTACCGGGTCATCATCGAGTGCATCGCGGGCATCCAATAGCATCGGCAATATGCACACAGTATACCCATGTATTGCAAGGATGGTCGGAGGATACCGTATTGGGAAGCGTGGTGCTCGTCAGCCGTGCAACCTGCCCGCGCGGATGCTGTATGAAAGGACGAACACCGGGGGAAGTCAGTAACTGTCATGATTAGAGGCCCCCACGTGTTGTGTCGTGCTGCGCTGCGTTTCATCACCGATTTGCTGGTCAAATTCCGTCGCTTTGCCGCTTCACTGGACGTGTTGCCATACCCCCACGCTCAATCAGGTTCCTGTGTTCATTCGTTGTTCATCCTCATCCCATCACGCTTGCACCACCAAACCCACAGCACACATTCATCCATCATACAAGTACCAAAGGGGCATGCAAGGCACAAACGGTGGCTGGCTACGTTTAACACTGTGCAGGCTCTGCGCACGTGCATGTGTGGCGGCAGCAGCAGCACCCGCCAGCAGCAGCGGCGGCTCTTGTGGTGCTTGGAAGGCGCGAACCCTATCAACACTTCACATTGGCTTGTTGGTGCAAACCGCAGGGGCATGCATGAACCACACCAATGCGAACACAAGCAACACTGATGCTGCATACAGATACACTGCAAGGGAGCATGTGGTTTTACACATGGGTTCACAGACAGTACTGCCAGTTCAATGCCACCTGTCCAATGTTAACACCGATACCCCATGTTACCATGTTGTGCAGCAGCCTGCCATTACGAGCATTCGACTGCAAGTGCTCTTGTACCGCATCAGCCCACGTAGCACCCTTCGGCTCAGCGCGTGCCTGCCATCCAGCGTGTGAATGATACACCGCACACACATGGGCAGCGGTAACAACACGACCAGACCTTTTGGTGGAACTGCAGCGCCTGAAATGCGCCTCAAGTGCTCAGTACGTCAGTGAAACCCCAACAGTCTCCATTGCAGTAAATGTGCTGTGGTTGCATCACGGCGGCGACAAATACACATACACCATGCGTGTGTGTGCACACTAGCATCTGATCATGCTACGACGCAGCATCTCGCAGAGAACAGGCAAGCAAGTCATCTGCTAAGCAAAGCACACCCATTCAGCTCCATCCTGCACCCACCCAGCTACCCCCGGCTCATCGTGATCACGTATGATTGGCGTCCGCGCGCCGGACCAGAACCCGGTTCGCATGCAAGCCCAGGTGTAAGCCATCAGCTGATCAGCCATCACAGACAACCCACCGGCACGTACAGCTAGCAAAGAATACAAACACACGAACGCATACATCGACATGATATCCTCCTGGTGTCGAGTAGTGTGTACATGTGCGTAAAGACGAAGCGGCACCTGCAATCTGTGGTGGAAATGTACTCAGTGGATGGGGGGCTGCTGCACATATTATCAAAACAAGCGGGTGCAGCGAACGCGTCTTGCGAGAGTCACTTGCCGGGCTGCGCACCCCGCTGCTCTTGATTGGCCCTACCAAGGCAGCCAAGCGCAAACTCCTAATGCCATCCATACGCCATCCATACGCTACGCCATCCACACGCTACGCCAGATTGCAATACGTCCGTGCCCCGCATTGGGGAAGTTTGTCTGTGCGAGGAGGGCCTGATAGGTCGAAAGACCATGAATTAATAAAAGGGCCAGCCAGCAACAGACTGACGTGCACGCCCCCGACAGGCCTCATGCATAGGAACTAACCCACTAGACTGCGGCGACTACCCCCTCACCTGGCGCGAGGGTGTGGCAGTGCAGGGCCACCATGAATGCAGGAATACACAGCGACATGAACAGCGAGGCTGATGCCAATCAAAAGTACCATCAATATGCAGGCGCAGCCGCTGCTAGTGTTAGCGATTCTCGTGGCCGTGCATGCACACGGCATCCGAACAAGGGAGGTATCATGCATGGGTGCGTTGTGTTTGTATGTATGTTTCCCTTGGAGGGGTTGCTTCCCTTGGAGGGAGCCCTCTGTGTGTGCGTGCTCCATGCATTCGGGCCTGAGTGCTGCTCTATTTACCGCGCAAGAAGCGCAAGACCACGCTGAGGCACGGGGGCAAGGATTGCGAAAACTAAAAGCCAGTTACCAACCCTCACGCTGCATTGGCCGACCACCACCACAGGACTGTGCCATGCTCTGCTCAAGCGTAAGTTTCGGGACCGCGCGTCTGCGGCTTGATTTGGCGATAGCCAAACTTTGTCAGGTCTACGGACTGGGGTCGCGCCCTCCAGGCTGTGCAGTGGTTGTGGTAGAACTTCATCGTCGGGCAGTAGTTGATGTTTTGGTAGCCCACCTGTTCTGTGAGGTACAGCAAATGGAGCTCTGCAGTAGCAGCAGCAGCAGCAGCAGCAGCAGCGGATGGGTTGTTGCACTCAACCACCGCATGCAACCAGCGTCGTTTATGGCGTGCGTTAGAAGTGTTTGCTCCCCCAGGGCCATGTAGTATGACTTGCGGACGGGGTGCAATGCCATGCATGCACAGCACGAGGGGTGGAACCAGCACGTGCCGACGCATGACGTTGCAGCTTCCGCGTTTCCTTTTCATGCAGCATTGCCACAGGGGCCTGGGCCCCACCGGGCCGCGCGCGTAGCACATTGCAGTACACTGCACACGCATGTATCATTGGAATGCGTGCTACTGTAGGCTGCGCAAAGCGCGTTGGGAACAGGCGGGTTGCACATTACCGTACAAGGATGTACACATGCGCATGCGTGTGATATGGTGGCAGAGCGCTTCGTTCAGCCGGCTGCTGGGCTGCTGCATTGCACTGCACAGGTGGTCACGCGAGCGGCCATGGCGCCTACATCTACCATGCAATTACCATGCCAGTGCATGCGAGTGCGGGGCACCTCCCGTGGCGTCGCCTGGAGAGCACCGACCGGCACTCATCAGCCCCCAGGAGAAATGCTAGTTTGTGCTGTATGACCAGCAGCTGGCTAAGCCTTTATATAGCCTAAGACGTTTCCGCGCTGTCACTATCCTACTACATTCACTACATGTGCACCAAGTACACCATGCCTCACCTGAGCCCCAGAAGTCGGGCCTGCGGCATATGGCGCGGGAGGGCAGGACCAGTCAGAGTCAGCAGCACAGAGGGGCAGCAGCAGAGGGGCAAAACGCAGGGGACGTCAGCAGTGCCACCGGCAGTCTGCATTCACCAGTTTTGCCGTGCACTCTTGCACACGTGCGCACGACGCAAATGCGTGGGCAGTACAGTACGTGGCAGGTTCGGGGGCCTTGCCTCCATTCACTGCCCAGCCTTCGCATCATGGTTTCACGTACCGAAGCGATGGCAAATGCAAGTTCACTGGCGGCAGCAGCAGCAGCTGCAGCAGCCCCGCCCTTCCCGTACATCCGCAAGCCAAGAACGCTCAAGAAGAGAATCGGATTACATTGTGTAATCCTACTTGTAATCCCGTCCCGCTTCACGCACCTGATGTTGGCGACCACCACGAGTGATTCATCCAGGGGCGGGTAAAAAAGGAACGCATCAAGAGCGCCATCTTTGGGGTCCAAACATTCATTTCTTTCATCACAAAGCTTAGGGACAGTGTGCCGTGCAAGCGTGATGAAGTTCTTCTTGTTCCGTTGCAGGAAGCGGAGGTCCTCAAAACCGTGCCCTACATACAGCAAATTAAAAAAGCGGAAACACATACAAGACGATGAGCACAGTGTTGGTTTCACTGCAAATTTTAGGAGTCAACAGCAAGCTCCGACTTGCATCGACTTGCGTCGTCGCGCAAGTAACAAGTTACGTGAAGTATACTATGTAGATGTTAAGGTGTTGCAGGTTGGCTGGGAAGCAGCGAGCGTCGGCAGTCAGTGGCCACACAAAAGACTGCAGCACACGCTCAGCCCACCTATCTGCTGGTGCACGTCATTGCATGGTGGGTGCTTCATGCGACACGGCGCATGAGATGGTGGCAGACTGACATGGACAGTGGACACGATAACCACCCGGTGCAAGACAATAACGCATCTTGAAAGCTGGAAAGATGGTTGTCTGTCAGGCGTCTGGAGTCAGGACCACCGAGATTTGTGTAACGCTCGCGAGACAACATGACGTTGGGGTTGGCCTGATGCCAGCGACACACGGACCCACCAAGAATGTCGTCAAGGTTGAACATGAGCACGGGTCCTTTCCAGGAATTGGTGAGTTTGAAGCCCACAGTGTATGTGTAATAGTGCACGCGCTCGAGTTGCGCTTTGTGCTGCAAGTCCACGATGCACCACTTGTCGATCAAGGCCTTGTTTTCGGGCCCCTCATAAGCAAGCACGATACGCTTCACGTGAGGGTGAAGGATGTTGGCTTGCAAAGTGTCCGCCAGCTCGTCGTCACGAGAGCGGGTTTCGTCAGCTCCGGGGGCACCGACCTGATAGTGCACGCTTGTGGACGGTGAGTACAAATGTATCATAAGTGCCAGGCCGTCATCATGACCCTGCGTCTCAGGCCAAGGCGCCACAAAGTCGTCCGTCGGCAGCTTAGCGAGCAGCTCCTTTGTACGCCTTATTCTGTCCGCTTGGCAAGGCGTCAGTTCGTGGTCCGTTAGCAAGTTGTCAATATATTCAAAGCCATTTGCTGTAGAAAGAAGGCTTAAGACCGCTAGCGCAACCAAGCTCATCGTAAACAATCGAGCTGGCGACATGAGCAACATGTGGAATGCAGCGGCGGCGGCCTTAAGTCA
This sequence comes from Chlamydomonas asymmetrica, assembly GCA_001662385.1. NCBI lineage: Eukaryota > Viridiplantae > Chlorophyta > Chlorophyceae > Chlamydomonadales > Chlamydomonadaceae > Chlamydomonas > Chlamydomonas asymmetrica. The sequence goes on along the minus strand of BDDA01000183.1, from coordinate 54,841 downwards.
AGTCTCAACGGCTTCCTTGCACTGCTGAGTCTCGCCAAGTTATCTAAAATACTAGCTGTAAGGAAGGTATGGAGCTTCTAGTCATGGTAAAACAGGTACCGTGGATTGTAATGCTGACAGGAATGGGAAGGTGCCGGGTGGCGAACCTGACAAGCAAGCAAGCTGAATTACAACTAAGTGTTGTACCCATCACCTGAACCTGAATAAACGAGGGTTTCCGGACCTGCAAGCCACCCTGCATCAGAGCACATTCCATCCCAGCCCACCCTAGTGCTGACGAGGTCAGCGCGTGCATCAGCACACCATAGTGGAAAAGCTGTGGCACTCACGCTGTTCCGGTTACATCCGCTGTAGGCAAATGAATGAGTGAAATTGTCACGGTTGTGCAGAGTCTGGCCCTACGTTTGTGTGGCAGCATCCTGCGTGTGTGTGCGGAGCTTGGTGCACACTCTTCCCGACGGACAGCGACCGGCAGTGACGCAACATGAAGACATACTCGAGAACAGGTCTTGCAGATACCACCACTACGGCATTGCCATTATCCTGTGAATACCCGGAGCTTTTTTTGTGCATCTGCGATGCAGACGCCAACGCGTTGGTTGGTCGAAGCACTGCACAAGGGACAGGGTACAAGCTAAGCAGCTTCAGTCCACAGCTTCAGCCCCTTGGTCAGAGATTGCTTGGACTGCACGTGTTTGGTCATGTTGTGACCCATCCACCTGCTTTCCCACGCATGTCCCGGAGTGGGTTCCGCTTAGCCCTGTCCGAGCCCTGTTTTGTCTTGTTCGGTGAGCGAGGCTCCAGTGACCTGCAGCTTGCGGCCTTGGGGTTGCTGCAGGCATGGGTAGGCGGGGATTCGGGCGGGATACATGGGCGCATTGAATTGCATATTTGCATGGGTGCATCATGCAACCACTATGCAGTTCTTGATTGGCAATCATCGGTCCCAGTGCCACATGTGAGTACATGTCCCATGTGTACATCGCTACACATCGACACCCTGCCTGCTGTATGGGCGTGGGCAAATTACTCGACGCTTCCTGAACGAGACTTGTGCATATTCACTGACTGTGTATTCACTGACCCCGGAAGCATCCCACTCAGCTGCCACCGTATGCCCAAACCCACCGTTGAACCACGCTTACCAAGTTCGTACACCAGGCAGGTGAGGGTGTGGCAGGTGCGCGTGTGGGCTGTGTATGTAAGCATGGCACCAGACGTGACAGACCTGATCACTTCGCAAGGCAATCCGCTCCCTTAGGCTAATGCATTGCGCCACGTCACATTAGGATTAAGCTGACAGTCACAGATCACGGCATACAGTTCAGTGCGCATGCTCCAGAAATGCCATAAAGCATTGTGCGCATACAAAGTCATCACTCACCAACGCGGGGCTTGAAAGGCCGCCGCTGGTGCCAAGAAACCCTCAAGCCTCGTATGCTAAGCACCCCGCCCAGACTTGGCATGCGTAAGCAACGACAAACAGGCTTCACAACAGGAATGACATTCAGCGTTACCGCATTCAAATTGCTCGCACGTTCCCCTGAGCCCACGCACGTAGCACACACAATCATCGGAGTGTGGCCGGAGTGTCAGGCACCCGCCCGCCAAGCAGCTAGCGTGTGACCGGCACGCACATGTGCATGGCTAGCATGAATACGAGCCGCGTAGTCCGCCAATCGTAGTCACCATGTGGTACGGCGGTACATGCACGGTGAGCAACAAATGTACCCTGCATCCAGACGCGGCGTACCGCAAGGTATGGTAGGCATGCGCACCGTAAACCGTAATATATAGCCTCTGATCACAGCATCGTCTATGACTGCATGCGCACCGTAAATCGTAGTATATAGCGTCTGATCAAGGCATCGTCTATGACTGCCCGCACCCCAGCCCCGGCTCATCATATGCCAATCTGATTGATTTGTCACTCCATCTACCAATGCCCGAGACGCGTGCAAGCCCAGCTGCAAGCCGCGATGATACACAAATCCTGACTGAAAAAGGCGCAGCAATACACACACAACCGATAATACACAGTGCATTAGTGCAGCCTGCCTGCACCTGAGGGGCACCAGCTTATGTATCGCACAACTGAAAACGCATCGTGGGAGACATGCTAGCCAAAAGTATGCATGCATCGCGCATGCATGGCAAGGGGCACGTGCAAGGCTCAACACCTAGCTAGCTACGCTCGACTGCCAGCCGTGCGCAACCCCCCAAAGCCACCCATACGCTTTGCCACCTCGCATTGGGGAGCGAGGCTTAAGGGACCAAGAGGGCCTGGTAAATTGGAAACGCGATGAAGGGCCATCGTTAGGCACACACACACACACACGGCCCGCGACTGCGGCAAGCAACAGGTGCACGGGGGTAGAACTACAGCGTACGCAGGAACGCATAGGGAAAAGTACGCGCGACGTGACATACCACAATGCCATGTAGGAGCCAAGACACGCACCCAGATGCCAGACGGCATCACAAAGCGGGGGTGTGTGGGCGATGCAAAAATCGTATGAATATGCAGGCGCAGCTACTGCCAGTGTTATCAATTGTCGCGCAACGAGGTCCGCCCCGCATGCACACGCTATGCACGCAGGGGAGGCATCATTAGCATCACACATAAGCGAGGGCGGGGCGTGGGGTATGTGCATTGGGCCACCTTGAGTGGCTTGACAAGCTTACATTGGAGCTTCTCAAGCCGGCCCGGGCGGGGGCTGATCGTGTCGTCAGGTGGCGGACAAGTGCACAATTTGCGCACGAAGCGATTCCCAAGCAAGCTACCGGTGCGTGTGGCATCACATCCTTGATTCGGCATCCACACCTTTTTCACTTTTTTGCAGCACCTATCCGGCACTCCGACCACAGTCACAGAAATTGCCTTGCTGCTGCCTGCCCTCTGTGTGATTTGCCATGTATTTGAGCCCTGGGTGCTACCTGGTTGCTGCACTACCCTACCATGCAAGAAGCGCAAGACCACGCTGGGGCGAGGGGGCTAAGGCTTGAGTAAAACCGAGTGGTCACCTCATCACGATGCGTGGGCCCAACCGCCCTCCACTCCGCTCAAGCGTAGGTGTCGGGAGTGCGCACCTGCGGCGCGATTTTGCGCCACCCAAACTTGATGAAGTCTATGGACTGGGGTCGTGCCCTCCAGTTTGAGCAGTGGTTGTGGTAGAACTTCATCGTCGGGCAGTAGTTGATGTTTTGGTAGCCCGCCATTTCGGTGAGGTACAACAAATGGCTCTCTGCAGCAGCAGCGCACCAGCAGCATCAGCAGGGGCAGGAGCAGCAGCCAGCATGTATTCAGAGCCAACCGTGGCAAGCAACCGCATGGTGCATGGGCGGCCTGCCAGTGTGTACGCAGCCCACTCACACTAGCGAGCGAGAGGCTCACCCCCCCACGCGAGTGTTGTGCTGCAGCTGGCAACGCGGTGCTGCCGCATTGCCAGATGCATGGGCACGACCGGATCATGCAGTACAGTGCAGAATGCATCTTTCAAGCATGGGGTTCTAGTGCGGAGCCGTCGGGACGGCGGCGGGCTTGCACAAGGATGTACATGTGCATGCATGCATGTGACGGCACAGCCTGCTGCTTGGATGCTGCATTGCACGTGCAGGCATTCATGCATGCCTTGCGCAGCCATGGCGGCGGCATCATGGTAGTGCAGGGCACGCGTCGCATTGACTGGAGAGCACCACCACCGATCGTCCGCCCGCAGCGGACACCGGCAAGAATGCTTGCTTGTGCTATCATTACCATGTGGCTTTAGCCTTTATCCCAAAACTCGTTTGTGCTATCAGTTATCACTACATTCACTACATGTGCACCAGGTGCACTGTCTCACCTGAGCCCCAGAAGTCGGGCCTGCGGCGCGGCGGGCCATGACCAGAGACCAGTCAGAGACAGCAGCACAAGGGGCAGCAGCAGAGGGGCAGCATAAAGCAGACGTCAACAGTGCCACCGACTGTCTACATTCATCAGGTTGCCTGTTTGTCGTTCATGCCTTACTGCATACGCTGGGACACAGTGCAAACGTGCATGAGCGCATGTGGGCGGCCAGCCAGCAAGTAACAGAGCAGGACTGCAGATGTCCTCGCTGCTACTGTCAAGCCCTTGCATCGTTCCCCAGTGTGGCACCAAATTCCATGCAAGCGCACTGGCACCAGCAGCAGGATTCCCGCCCATCCTGCCTCCACACCGTCCACCTGCCCGCAACCGATTGCACGACAAGGAGGTAAGACGTAATTTGACCCCGTGCGTTTTCCGCGCGCACCTCATGTTGGCGACGAGCATGAGAGCTTCGTCCAGGGGGGGATAGAAGACGAAGGCGTCATGGGCTCCGTGAGGGTTCAAGCACTCGTTGTTTTCAGCGCAAAGCTTAGGAACGTCGTGCCGTGCAAGTGCGACGAAATATGTCTTGTTGCGTTGCAGGAAACTTAGGTCCTCAAAGCCATGCCCTGCACGGAAAGAACATAACGCAAACAGAGCGCACAGACCACGTAAGCACAATGGCAACTGCGCTGCCATTTTGGGAGAAACCGCAACTCGCAAAACCGCAATTCTCCCACTTGCACAGTGTTGGACCACTTGAAGCAACGTGATTATGTGAGGTATGGTGAAGAGTGCCCAAGGCGTAAAGGTGGGAGTGCAAGTTGGCTAAGAAGTCAACAATCCGAGCAACGAATCCGGGCGTCTGCATGAAGCGCTGCCGGTCACGTCAGACGGGTGCTGCACACGAGCGGTGCAGAACCTGGTGGCAACCAGCACTGCCAGCAAACTATTGCAAAACAAACAGCTTGAAGCCGATGAGGAGGTTTGTCAGGCGGATGTTCAGGAGTCAGGACCTGCCACTTCAGGTCCTGCCAAAGGAGTGTGCAAAGGAGTGTGCAACCGAGACCACACATGATCGTTTGAAGAATATTGACAACGACACACGGACTCACCGAGAACGTCGTCAAGGTTGAACATGAGCACGGGTCCCTTCCAGGAATGGGTGAGCTTGAAGCCCACCGTGTAAGTATAATAGTGGACAGGCTCCAGCTGTGCTTTGTGCTGCACATCCACGATGCACCACTTGTCAAACAAGGCCTTGTTCTCGTGACCCTCATAAGCGAGCACGATACGCTTCACGTGAGGGTGAAGGATGTTGGCTTGCAAAGTGTCCGCCAGCTCGTCGTCACGAGAGCGGGTTTCGTCGCCTCCAGGAGCTCCGCCTTGGTGACGCAGACTTGTAGACGGTGAGTACAAATGTATCATAAGTGCCAGGCCGTCATCATGACCCTGTGTCTCAGGCCAAGGCGCCACAAAGTCGTCCGGTAGTTTTTCGACCAGTTCCTTTGCTCGCTTGATTCTGTCCGCTTGGCAAGGCGTCAGTTCGTGGCCCTTCAGCACGTTGTCAATGTATTCAAAGCCAGCGGCGGTGGAGGCAAGGCTTAAACCTGCTAGCACCACCAAGCTCAGCATGAACTGGCGGGCTGGCGACATGTGGAATGTAGCGGCGGCCATAAGCCCACAGTGAGGTGCCACAGTGAAGCCCCACGGAAACCTTGCTCCGGCAGGTCCTCTAGACTTCTACCTGTAAGTAAGGCTGTATGAAGGGGTGTTGATTTGGGTGTTCGTTTACCACAACAGCAACGGTACCGCATGTGTGTCACGAAAGGGTTTGCATCAATTTCAAGACCAGGGTAGAATGCTCACACAATGAGCTTTGTGTCCACAGCATGTCTGAGGGTGTTGTGTTGTGAAGACTCTCCTTGCGTCTATTCGGCAACGCCTGGCGTGCGAAACCGCTTCACAAGGGAACCACGTCGTGACTTGATGCCATGCTTGAAAAAGGTTTCACAAGCGTCACCACCACTACAAAATCATGTTTTGCTCGTACTGACATGCCAGAAACGGTCTCCTCAAGACCTGAAGTAGGTTTTCTGGGCTGGTCGCCTCACCCGCTAGAGCTTCAGGGGCTGCAGAGAACCACATTCGTGGGTTACATGCAACTCCAACAGCACGCCTCGCTTGCAGCAGGGGCACAACCCCGGGCCTGTACATTGCCGGGCATGCCCTTAACGGCCTGCCGGCCGGCGGGTTCGCACTTTCCTGCTGACGCAGCCCTGGCATCGAACCTGCAGCACTACAGAAGAGCACACGCAGCGCCACTACCCACTGGTCCTGCCCTGCTTCAGCCACGCATAAGCATATGACATGGAATGACTTGCTGCCGCAGTCTCCCACCGAGCGTTCTCATCCGTACTTGCAGCAACCTGTGTCGGTCTGTACTGACAGTCGATTAGCCTTGGCACCCACTTCTTCCCCACGAATGACTAGTTTTGGGTCAAATGATAGGGTCAGGTTATCAGCAGTGCAACACTATGCTCACACATGCCAGCTGGCCCCTCAAGTACCCAACGCCACGTGCAAGAAGTGCACACATACAGATACACGGTTGCAGACACAGTTGTGAGCTCGTTCTGGAGCTCGGCTTCTCTAACACATGTCCGCACGCAGGCTGCTGCACAAACGTTGAGAAGCGTGTGTTAAATGCTTTCAGCATGACAGGCGTGGCAGCTGGTTGTGTCAGGGTTGTGTCCAACCCATCACATGACAGTCATACTTCGTGCTCATAACGCCTCCGCAGCGCGCATTCAGCCAGCCAGTATGTTGATGTGTGCTGCACAGTGCACACTGCATGCAGGCTGCGGGTGGAATCCATGCCTTGGTGTTATCCCTCGCTGACATCACCGCGGCCGTCACGCGCTGATGACACCCAGCAAGCTCCCGCAGCAACGCCCGCAGTTCCGGGGCAACACACAGCCCACATCTAGTCGCACGGCAGCGGCATCCGCTACATCCTGGACCCCTGTCAAGATATCGTGGTGGACTTCCGCTGTGAGCCAGGCACGGTCTGTCTGTCACTGTGAGCCAGGCGTGCCAGGCGTGTCAGGTGAGGTGAGGTCGGTGTCAGGTGATGAAGTAGGCCTCCGGCAGCGCCCGCCCCGTGAGGCGCGGCGGGCGCTGCAGCCAGGGCAGCTCGGCGTACACCGCCATCTGGCGCGGGTCGGTAACGGGGTCGTAGTCGCCGCGCACCATGGCGCGCTTGGCGGAGCTGAACATGGCCGCCACGTGCATGTACAGCGAGGTGCGCGGCAGGCGCGCCTTGAAGCGGTTCACCTGCACCACCAAGCCGCCACATGGCATGAGGCACACAGCGCACGGTGGTAGTGGTCATGCATAGGGCCGGGCGGCACGTGGTGGTGGTCATGCATAGGGCCGGGCGGCACGTGGTGGTGGTCATGCATAGAGCCGGGCGGCACGTGGTGGTGGTCATGCATAGGGCCGGGCGGCACATGGTGGTGGTGGTCCATAGGGGCGGTGGCTTCAACTGTGCCACAGCCTTATGAAGGGGTGGCATCCCTCACAGATAAGATTCACAGCTGGGTTCAGGTGGTATATTGGGTTGAACACTTGAACCTCGCACAGGAGAGTGTGTGCTTGTTGCGGCCTCCCATACGCATTTCCCAGAACGCAACCCCGCGTCATGCGCAGTCATCACGGTAAGCACGTCAGGATCACACCCACACAGCGCAACCGGAAAGCGCTGCTTGGGCTGCCATCGCGTTAACACCACCGCGACACTACATGGCATGATGGCATCTGTCCTCAAACTGGCTTGCATGCAGGATTGCGGGCCGATGCACACCTGTACGCTGATTTATTCCAGTTTCACCAACAGCCATGCCACCCCATCGTTAGACCTGTACGCTGCATGCCTCTCGGTGCCGTGTCAGGATGCAGAGGAAGGTGCGGGGGGTCATGGAGAAGCCTCACCCACCTGCTTGGCTTGGTCCGCCACCACTTTGCGCACATCCGAGTCCGCATGCGGCGAATGCGTCAGCCATGCGGAGGGCAGTACCGCCAGCGACACATTGTAGTACGCCAGCGCCGCCACCAGCACAATCTTGTTCATGCCGTAGCCCCGAAACCGCACATCGTACCTGCATGGCGCCAGCAGCAGCAATGCAACGCAAACATTGCACAACTGCATCGCACGTGCTGATGTGCATGACAGGAGACAGCCAGGGGCAGCAAAGCACACAGCTGCCGACAAGCATTGAAATGCTCTGATCGTGCGCAACTGTGAGCGGCAGGGTTCCGCAGGCATCGCATGTACTGCACTGTACCGCGCTGTACTGCTCACATGGGCATGAGGTCCCAGCGCCCAATGAACCAGGGCTCGTAGAAGCGCTTGTACGGCACGGCGTACGGCTCGGTCGCAGCCCACCACCTGGAGTAGTTGGTGGGAGTATGGCCCCTGTCCAATACACAGTGTCACATACCGCTAGCTTGGATAGGACACACATTGGCTGTGTTTCAGGCACACATCTGTTAACATGTGGTGGCAGTTGCAAACACCACCAGGCCAAGGCCTACAACTAGTGCAGCTGTCTTGCCGCGCGGTCTTGGCAGGTGCTGCAGCCCAGCTGCTGGCCCACAAGCACACACCAGTTCTGACTGCGCTAAGCAATGCATACATGGGAACGCAGGACAGGGCAGCGCTGTCACAGCCAGTCACGCACGTGCTGAGAGTCAGATCGCGATGCACGATCACTGGGCGGACAGGTGAGGAGTGCTCACCTAGGAAAGACCTTGAGCTTGAACTGCATCACGGCCTTAGCCTTAGTGGCCAGCTCCTGTAGCTCCGCCTTGTCAACTTCAAGCAAGCACGCCAGCACGCAACCAAGCAAGCACGCCAGCATCCAGCGAGCAAGCAAGCACGTAAGCACGCCAACAAACAAGCTCGTGAGCAGGCAAGCAGAGAGACGCAGTAGAAGGCAGAGCGATGTGGAGGGGACCCCCAAGCGTGTGGCAAGCAAGGGGCGGGACAGGGTAAGCAACGTGAACATCCGGAGGCGAGCAAGGACGGCCGAGATGAAGGCGGCGCAGAAGCGGAGGGAACATCTCGAGGGTGACCTTTGATCAACCATGCAGCAGCCACACCTTGCGCCCTTGCGCTCTCAACACGTGACCCATATCGTCATTAGCTACTAACAATGCGACAACGACAGCGCGCCCTTGACAGCAAGCCCTGGCATGCATGGAAGGACAGTTGTACCTAAGCGCGCCTGCCGCTACCGCTGACGCCGCCGCCGCCAAGGATGACACCTGCTGACGCCCACGGCACCGCACACACCTGAATGCATCAACCCGGCTCTCAGCCTCACCTTGCGCTGCCTTCATCGCCACCGCGCGCCCCACGGGCCCCTGCCTCAGCGGCTCAAAGGCCGGCAGGATGAACGCCACGTGGCGGCGCGTCTGGTCCTCGTACCAGGCTGCCCTGAGCGCAGCCGCAAAGGGTATGCGTCAAGGTACGCCGAGCAAGCCCAGAGCCGCAAGCTTGCAACCATGCAAGGATTGAGCGCATTCAGGCATAAAGGACTCAAAGTGCATGCACTGGAGCCGTGCCGTTCAAAGGATGCATTGCACGTATGCGCATGCGCGCTGCGCCGTGTTGCGTGTGGGTTACCTACCACAGAGACGCACATGCCTCAGACTGAGAGGAGGTCATGAATTTCCTGCATGTCCCGCCAGCAGCGGCCCCGCGCCTCACCTGGCTGGCTGCCTGAGCTCCTCACTCAGCGAGGTGGATATGAGCATGTCCACGTCGACCATAGCCAGCAGCTTGGTGCGCACCTGCAGCCCGCACCACCAGCACCACCACGAGGGTGGGACGCATCACGCAGCAGCGTCTCAAAACCAGACGAGCTTGTATTGGTCCACAGCGCATACAGCACAGCACGTGTGCTGGGCAGCCATTATGGCACCCCACAGTTATGAGCTCCCACTCCAGACCCAGGACAGATGCAATTTAGACTCAAACGTAGTACCAACATGTAAATGCAGCCGCATGTGCTCCATGGACACACTGAGCATGCTTGGGGGCTGAGCGTGCTTGGGGTTTTTAGCATTTTGCCGTTCTGTATGCATGTGACGTAATTCTTCCATATGCATTTGCTGTACTGGTCCGTAGGTCGGGGTGATGTGCACCCCGCTGCCTCTAAACCTCACCTGCATGCGCGCATAGTTGCGAAGGTAGTTGACGGGGTACAGCAGGCGTGCCTCCGTGCTGTCAAACACTTCCCATATCAGCATCACGTCCAGGTTGCACCCAGCCGTTAACGCCTCCGTTCTGTCACCACATTACCACGGTGCAGGTCAAGCACATGCATCCAAACACGCAACTCGATCACAACTTAGTTTGCAGTGAGGGCCCTTACTGGAGGCACGCAACAAATTCACTGACGATTGATGGCACTACGGATGCCTGCTTGTTTGAAGTGAGGACTTACTGCTTATGGAAGTCCTGAATGCGCTGAACTGCGTCCAACACACGCTCCTGGTTGGACCTGCTGAGGCGCTTGCCTGCAAGCGGGTCCGTGCTGCCGTCCTCGCTGGTGTCTGCTTGCACCAGGCGCACATACACCGCCGCACTCAGCGGGCCCTGGTATGTGATGCACTGGTTAAACAGGGTCGGCAGCCTGTCTATTGTGAGCTGCGTGAAGACGGTGAGCTCAGCCGTGCGAGGCTTCTCGGACCAGGCAATGAACTCCAGCTTGAGACTGCAGCAAACACAAGAGGACCGCCGTGACACCGGGAGTGCTGTATACGCACAAGCGTGACCTCACCAAAAGACATACTACTCGATGTCGTAAACTTGTACAGGGCCTTGCTCGCCTGGACTGCAACTTGCAACGGTCCATGCTGTGGGTGTAGCGGGTTGACTGAGTGTGACTATGGAGACTTTGTGTATCGCTGTGGTAAGAACTGGAATGTTACTGCACTTGGCTCACCTGGGATGCTCTCCATCCACCACAGTCCTGTTCCAGTTTGTTCGCTTGAAGACCCAGTTCCGGTTGATTGCGCTCTTTAGCTGCTCTGCTGTTCCCCAGTCTGATGCTTTGCCTTGGTCTGACGCCACCACCCGGCTGAGCAGCACAATCCAGCAGCTGACATGGAAGCAGAGCTCCAGCAAACGTCTGGGCATCGGTTGCGCCATCGGCTGCAACTCCCCTCTGCTCGCCTATGGCCTGTCGCGTTGCTGAAAGCGCGCCCTGATTGCTACGTGGAACGAGCACAAAGAACAATCAGTAAGCACCACTCAAGGTAGTTTTCATAGCTCAGGTCTATGCCGTCAGGGGCCGTCGTCAAACAACACTACTGGGTCACGAAAAAGCGGGTTCAGATAGCACAGGCCAAGCGATGAACCAGTCTGTTTTCATCCTCATATCAAAAAGCAAATGTAGAGCTGACAAGACACCCACAACCACAGCAGTTGTAAAGGCATGCACTGAAGGTCAAACCTCCGAACGCCGTACCGTTGATCCAATGCAAAACGGCTGTGCCCTCTTACATGGTCCCTCAATTGCCTGGGAGGAACATCCCCCCGGCATCGCACATGTGTGGCGGCAAATGGATCACACAGCACTGCTATTACCCTATTAGGCAGCCTTGTGTGCTGCCGATGTGCACATCGCCCGCGCTCGCAAAGCCTCAGCGGTCAGCGGATGGGCCGCTGCGGTGGGCCATGACACGGGTGTGCCATGACGCGTTGTGTGTCTGCAGCCCTGAGCTTGAACACCTGTGCTGCAGCCCTCCCCTTGCGCCTGGCCCTCCCACACCATGCACCAACAACGCAAATGCACACAAGGTGCGTGCACTCTGCACTTGCCCACGGGAATTACACTGCACGGCCTCAAAGCACAAAATGCACGACAGCCACAGGTAAAGTGTGTTTGCTACTCTTTGATCCTTACGTGCGTGTACGTAGTACCATGCGAGACGCACTCGACGCACAGGAGTAGCGTGCAAAGGGCAAAGCACGTGCTTTTGCTGCCGGCAGGCATTTGGGTTGTCTCCGCACAGCATGTGGGCAAATGAGCACACAAACCCATGTACACATCAGGCTGCGGTGTCACTTGCTGGTCCTGTGCGGCACGACAGGAACACCCCATCGGCATTTGCCACCAAACAAGCCAACCAATATGTGGCCAGGTGCTTCACCGGGTCATCAGGCTAGGAATAGGCAACGTGGGCCCTCAAATGCTCACACTACAGCCATTTACACATGCATTGTTTGGACCTTGACGGGTCACGATGCTGCCATATGGTGGGGTGCAAGTGGTGGGGTGGAGAATTGGTACAACAGGTGGTCCAGAGGGGGAAGGGGAAGGGGCGAGTACCATCGTTAAGTCGCTTGCTCAGCCAATGACTTTAGACGGACCCCAAAGGTCTGCTGCACGTGGGTGTCATAGCACCGGGCGTGTTGCTGCAAGTATATTGCCGCAATGCGGTTTCAAGTTGTGCTGGTTGGGAGGTTGTCAACGCGTACGGCTGTGGGTTTCATGGCTGTTGATCACTTGCGTTTCGCGGCGGCCACACGTGGCGCGATTGCCGCCCACAACTGAGGGTCAATTCCCTGCACAGCGCACATGCACACATACAGGCATTCAGACGACAGCTCAGCTGCTCATGAGCCTCAGTGTGAATGCACCCTGACAGTATTTAACAGTGCTGGGCAGGAAGCAAGCCAGCAGTCCGCTGCCCAAACACCATGCAAGCTGTTAACATCTCACGTGCACATGAAGACATGACAGTACGAAACCGGTGCATACATGTCAATAGGTGACCCACATGGTGACATGGAGTTACCAGCAGCCACGTGCTGCTTTGTGTCAGAAAGGGGCGCCCATGGGGCATGCTGTGTGCGAGGATTGCTGACGCACCTTGGGCGCCTGTGCAACTTGTGTCGCCCCGCCCTTTGGGCCGCCGCCGGCCCGTGCCGGCCCGACAGGCGCGCTGCTGGCACTGCCGCCGCCGAGCGCTGTCGCACCCGCCGCCGCCTTCTCCTGTGCCTTGAGGTCAATCACCGCCTTGGCCTCGCCGGCAGACAACTCCCTGCAGTGCACCAAGCAGCAGGCAGGGCCGTAGGCCAGGGCAGTACCCACTTAGGGTGTGCTCCATAGGGTTGCTAAGCCCTTGCTTAGCACCGGTGCCAACACACAGCCAGCAACGGTGCTACGGGTGCTTAGCATCGCTGTACAAACGCGCATATTGCAGTGCAAACCACGAGTGCAAACGTAGTCGTTATGCAGGGAGCGCTACGTGACGGCGCGTAGTCAAGGGAGGGACCGCATGGAATGCAGAACAGGCCTGCCCTGAAGCCGGAATTCTACAACGGCTCAACTTGCAGAGTATTGCATACAAGTTTGGGGCACACGCAGCTGTAACAGACAGACATCCCTTTTCCCCTTAGACCCATCTCACTCCATGCATACACGCCCCTGGAGTGCATTACATCTTAGCCAGGCCCTATGGGACCTGCATATCTGGAGCGTTGCTCCCCAGACAGCCCTGATTGGGCGCTTAGACACTCTCTGCTCTATGATGACACACTATTCTGAGAGCCTAATCTCTAGTCTGGTATAGCAGCACAATCGCTCAGGCGCCCCTGCCATTGGCACAGCAGCAGCAGCAGCAGCAGCCTGCCCAAAGCGAGCGAGCGAGCGCGGCCTGTCTTGCGCACCAGCAGCCCCACAACGCACCAGGCAGAGGCGCGTGGGCCACACCCCCACGCGAAGTCACTCGCATCTCGCACCCCACACACCACACCCACGACGGTGATTTTGTGGTCACGAGTAACAACATGACAACCGGCCCGGGCTTAATCTTGTAGTGTACGGCCGCTTTACAGGGACGGGCGTTGTGACCGTCATGGTCACAAGCAACGGTTATGCCCTTACTTGTGATCATGGCGATCACAGCGGCCCTCCTCATGAAGCGGCCGTACACTACAGGATTAAGCCCAGGCCCACAGGGCAGCAGACACAGCCGTGACACAGCGGCGCCACACCACACCGCTCACTCACTTGTACCCCGCCAAGCCCAGGTCATGCGGCATGCGCAGGCCGCCTACGCGTACGCGCTTCAGGGACTTGAGCTCCATGCCGGCGGCCGCCACCAGCTCGCGCACCTGGGGGATGACGCACGCCAAGCCGGTCCAGCAGCATGGCGGAAGGGCAGGCAGAGCAACTTCAGTAGGCAGCAGGAGATATGAGCGGTGGTGTGGCTCAGACATACAACCCGCTGATGGAGAAGCTGGATGTGAAGACGGACGGTCGTCCCTATTGCAAGCCCCCAATTTGATTACATGCAGCTTGCCTGTACCATCTTGGGGGCTTACTCTCACGTGGGCATCCTGATGGCCGAGCCCACGCATGCGTATCGATGAGGGTCTCAAATCCAACCCATTTACCTGTACCTTGTCTGCGTCGCTCTCCCTGTGCTCTGCTCCCCGCCTGTGCTCTGCTCCCCTCCCCCCCACAGACCTGCCTCTCTCTCTGTGCCTGCGCCTCACCTCGTGCTTGCGCCCCTCCGCCACCACCACGCGCACGCGCACGTCGCGCGGCCCGTGCGGCCCCGGCACCACCTCCACCTCCACCGGCCTCACCCACGCACCCTCCACCTCGGCGCCCTCAGACAACGCCTGCACAGTGCACGCACACAGGCAGCACACGCGCAGGCAGCGCGCAGCCGGACGGAGGAGCTGTTCGTCAGACAGACGAGGCCAATGGGTGTTTGGGCACCCACAGTGGTACCAATGGGTACTGGGTTAGAGGAATGGGGCGAAAACCGGCACTCGGCAGTGCTCCGTTGTGTTGATGTTGGTGGTGTTTGTGGCAAAGGAGCGTGGGGGACATGCCAGCAGTGCACCGTCGAGCCTGGCTGCCTTCCAACGTCACACACGTGTCTTGGTGTGCAAGCTGCGCCGGCAGCCACCGTGCAAGCAAAGCAGCCTGTTCACTTGAAGCTGGATCGGCAAGGCCCATTGTGCATTGCTTAATTGTTAACCGCTCCACCCTATTGCAGAGCGTTCAGCATGGAAGCATACGCATGCCCAGTACGCAGGTAGCTACCGTGCAGGGCGGACCGTATAGGGCCACAGTGCTTCCTGGCATAGTGCCCAAGCTGGAGGCAAAACAGCGGTGCAGTAGTGCAGTGGTGCAGTCCCATGCAGCCCCACGCAGTGGCGCACAGCGGTGAAGTGGCGCACAATGGTGCAGCGGGGCAGTCCCGTGCAGTCCCGGGTAGTGGGTGCTCAGTAGTGCTCAGTGGTGCAGCCAGTCACTGACTAGTATATTGCGTATTTGCGTGGTCCACGCTATGTGGTGTGCTGGTGTGCCTCACCGTGAGCTGCGCCAGCTTGGGCGGCTCCAGCGTGGCCACCACATACTCCTTGGTGAGGCCCGATGATGGGTGGATCACGCGCTGAGCCCACTGGCCTGCACACGCGTGGCGGCGGCAGCACCGAGGGAGGGGGGCGAACGATGCAACGCATTTGTCATGCATGTATTGATGTATGTAAGCTAGCGGCGCGCAATCGGTTTGCCATGCATGTCTGTAAGCTGGTAGGCAGGAAGCGGTAACGTGAGCATGCATGCAGTGGAAGGTGTACGTGGCAGAATGGATGCAGGATGGCGTCCTGTTCAGCGCCCCGTTCAGTGTGCGGTATGCTGCGGACATCGATGCAAACAGGGCTGCCGGCATCGGTGTCCGCGCCGGCGCACCCACAGGCTGTTTCCTGGCGTCTCGCGGGACCTTGTTCTCACCATCGTTTGTGACCAGGACCAGGCCGGTGGTGTTGACGTCCAAGCGGCCCACCGTGAAGAGCCGCGGGGGCAGCGCGGCCTGCCAGGCAGGCAGGCAGGCAGGTGCACACGCAGCCGCTACATTCACGTGTGGTTCGACACCCTGCCATCATTGACATGCAAGCTGCCCAACGCCAATGCGGACCCAGGCCGATCCCCATTCTCGTTGGACGGGAAGTGCACGCGATTGTGACACACCATCGCACAGGCATGTTGAGCCTCGTCAGGCAGGCTTCCTGCCCTGCATTTGTCTAACGCGCCCCCTACCGAAAAAACATCATGATAACCCTGCAACTCATGCTGCAAGTTGTTCCTATTTTGCCTAAATGCCTCCACATGCACAGCAGACGTGGCCTTATTGACTCGCAGGCCCTGCTGCGGATCAGGGGGTGCAGTTGCGTGTCACGTCGCGCCCCCCCTCCCCCCCCCGAGTTCCTCACCTTGTCCTTGTTCCTGCGGGACCAAGAGTCCAGCCAGGGCTGAAGCAGGTCCACGCACCGCTTGCCCGTGCCCTGCAACCCACCAGTCCACCACACAACGCCAAGCACGTTAACATGCTGCTGCAGGCGGGCAGACGGATGGTACATACAGCATTCAGTGCTCCAGAGCTTGCCAACGGGGCGGCCCATGCCCGATGCTCCACAGCACAACAACAGCATGCCGCGGCACACCATCAGTCAGCAGCGAGGCTGACTTGCATGGCACACGCAAGGAGCTCCGAAGAGTGCATGGCAGCAGTCAAACATACGCTACAGCACCACGGTGCCTTGTGTGCTACCTGGAAGCAACCGCAACAGCAAGGCTGTATGCTACGTGTTACCGGGGTGTTTGGAAGGTCGAGTGCTGTGCACCAAGGGCGCGCTGAAACCCCCTGCTGGTGCTGCCGCCCTGATAGGCTCCCTCCCTGCCTCACTCGGTATGAGTCGCGGGCCCTCCCTAGCTGCGCTCCTGCATTTGCCCCTCCCCCTCCCCGACTCCCTCCCTGCCTCACTCGGTATGAGTCACTATGAGTCATGGGTCCTGCCTTGCAGAGTTCCTGACTTCCTGCATTTGCCCCTCCCTCTCCTTGTCCCTTGCCTTGCTTGGCTCTGCCCTGCCTCTCACCTTGGCGTCCAGGTTGGAGCAGATGTAGCCCTTGGGCTTGTTCACCGCAAAGTACACGGTGCGCTGCTGCGTGGCCTCCGCGGACGCAACAGCCACGCGCGCGCCCTTCCACTGTAACAGCGCAGCGGGGCGGCGGCGGGACAGCGGCAGGCCGGCGCAGTGTGGGGGCGTGAGATGCATATATACTCAGGTAATACCAAGTGCACTCAGGTAGTACCAAGTACCGGCTGTCAGCCATGCTTATGCTTTGGTGTGTGTTACAGGTACTGCGCACCACAATTGTACTGCCCACCACAATTCATTACCAGGACCGTGGGGAGGGAGGCAGGAGCTTGGCTGCATCAGTAGCATGTTAGTGCGAGTGACCCCTTCCCCGCCCCGTGTATGGCCCATTGTGCCCTTATGGGCCGCAAATCTGCAATGCGTGCATGAATTGTGGTGCGCAGTACAATGCACAGGCCTGTGCGGCAGCGCAGCCTGAATTTGGATGATGAAATGTGGCGCGGTGACGCTGCCAGGGTACTGTCCTGAATCCAACACGTGCGCCGCACCTCGATCCTGTCCTTCCCAGGAGTCACTTTGATGCCCTGCTCGGTGACGACCTTGCCGTTCACGGACACCTGCCGTCCACAAGCAGAGGCACACCGCCTGCTTAGCACGCACGTCACATGCATGTCGCAGCCTGCAAGGCTTGCATCGTTTGCAGCCGCGCGCCACCATGCACAGTCGCGTGCCGGCGTCTGGATACACCCCGCTCTTGTGAGGCTTGGGCGATGCATTGCCGCATTCTGCTGGCGCCAAGCACTCACCGCACACGCGTGTTGGGCATGCAGGCCATGTACCAGCGATCAGAAACCGCTTACCTCGCCGGCTGTGATAAGGTCTTCGCACGCCCGTCGCGACGCTACGCCCGCCGCTGCCAGCACCTGCCAACATGACGTTCGGTACGCAAAACGTAAGCGCTTCAAGCTTGGAGCTATCAAAGCAGCAACGCATTTGGTAGCTGCATATGAGCAAGGACATATTGTATGCGTGCAGGCAGCGCACCTTTGACAATCGCTGTGGGGCCTCAAATTCGGACGATGGTGCCGTTGGCCCCTTGCGTGGCGTTCCACTGGGCTGCTGCTTGGGGCCTGCTGAAGATTTGCGCTGCTGCTCTGAAGCGGGGCTGGGCCTGCCAGTCTGGCTGGGTGGTCCAGCGCTACGCCCGCGGCTGGGTCGCTCGGATTCTGTGTCAAAGCTGCGCCGCCCGCTGGCGCTGTGAGCCACAACCGAGGTGCGCCTGCCAAGGCTAGAAGAGCTTGTGCTCGCGGAGCTGCATTCCTCAAATGTGTGTGATACTGCCACTGCAGGGGTCCAGTGTTGAGGCGGTGGCAAGGGACTGCAAGGCATGGCTGACGGTGCCGCACGGCAGGCGACACCCGAACTGTGTCCGTGAGTTGGGCAGTTGCATCGTGCTGAAGTTGGGCCCATAAAATGTGCCGGTGATAACAACACACTGAAGGCTGAAGATGGAGTCCCCAAGCCAGACTGCACCACAAATTGTTTTTGAGGCCGGCATCCAGAAGTCACCCGCAGCGGCTGTCCTGTGTGCAGCTGCATTTGCTATTTGCCGCAAACAACAACGGAAAAAGTTTGACACGTACGGAATTCACCACCAGTGACGACCAACCGTGTAACCCACTAGCACGCAGTGTCGTTGGAAGTGTGGACTGTGGGAAGCGGAGCCTTGAAAGCCACAGTGGCTGGTAGTGACAGGAAGTGTAGGTATGCACTGTGCCAGAAACAGTCAAGTGCAGGGTTGCATGGAGTTCGGCATCTCAGCTCCGAAAGTCCGAAACCTGTCCGGTTTGCAGAATGTTGTACAATTTCAGCTGTACTCTGTACACAATACAACTGTGCCACGCTTTCACTCAACCACGTCTTGCTGGCGGGCAAGGCTGCTCCTGACTTGCACTATCCAAGTTTTTAAACGACTGATGTCATACCCCGCCAGTGCAAGTGGAGGGCCACCGCTCGAACTTCCTGCGCATGTATATGAGCTGGTGGCTGCTCATGTTCAGGAGTTTGAGGATGTGTGCAGCCTGACTGCCACTTGCCGGTGAGCGAACGAGAGCATTGTGCTATGCTGACCCGGTGTGCTGGGCAGTCCTCCTGCCTGTGACCGTACGGCCTACCCGCCCAAGTGGTGAGTTGGTTACAGCGTAATACTTCACCAGCTTGCCGAACATCGCCTCCCACCCTTGCCCTGCAGGGCTGCATCCCAAGCGCGCCACAGCGTAGGTTTCCTGGTCGAATGGTTGCTACGGCAGCGGCCAACCTCATGCCTGCAGCTTGTGCTGAGAAACTGCCCTGCCTCAGTGCAAGACGATGACAACGCAGCCAGTCCTGGGCTGCCGCTGGCCCCGGAGTTGCAGGATGCCATCGCCGCGGGCGCACAAGTCTCCTGGCACCCTGGGCCCACCTTGCACATGCGTCCCTTCACACGCGGAGTACTTCTGCAGCACCTCCTGTCAGCAGGAGCAAATCCAAATGTAGTCCCACTGTCAACCGATGCGGCAGGGCTGACTGCGCTCGTGATTGCCGCACAGGACGACGACCTGCCAGCAGTCCAAGCACTGCTGGCCGCAGGCGCCAATGCCAACATGCAATGCAACGATAGTAGCAAGCGCTCCCCCTTGCATGCAGCCCAAAGCGCGGCGGTGGCGCGAGCACTGCTGTGTGCGAGCGCTGACGCCGACGCGCTCAACGCCAACGCGTGCACGCCGCTCCACTGCGCCTGCGAGCTTGGCCTGCAGGAGGTGGTTGACGTTCTGCTATCTGCAGGCGCCAACCCAAACCTGCAAGAAGCCGAGCTGGGCCGTACCCCGCTCCACATCCTAGCCGACGCGCTGAACCTCCACGTCAAGCACAAGTGGCGGTGTGCACTGCAGGCGCTCTTCGAATCGTCGTCCCACGACGCGGAGCCGCACACAGCCTCGTCCGCTGGCCACGCTTCAGCCCAGCAGGGGCCCTCCACTTCCGCAGTGGGCACGACGATTTTCAGCACCGCGCGTCGCCACCGCAACTACGCACATGTGGCATCAACAAACCCCCACTCCCAAGCGTGCCGCCCCCAAGACAAGCCGGGCAGCTCCAGTCAACCTAGTCAAACCCATGTGGGACACCACAGTGACAGCCAGGCCCACGCCGAAGACAAGGCCGGCAGTGGCAGCGGGCAGCAGCAGCAGCAGCGGCAGGGTGGCACTGAGTCCGAGGGGCCTGCTCAGCCGCACCGGCCCCGCCGCGCACAGCGGCAGCGGTGGTCTCCTCCGCTACGCGGCCGCTTCCACTACGCTGACCAGCACTGGGCCGGCATCGCCTCTGCGCGCCTGGCGCTGGTGCGCGCTCTGCTGGCGGCCGGCGCTGACCCGCTGCTGCGCGACGGCTGTGACGTGTCGCCGATGGAGGCGGCGGCGCGCAGCGGGGACGGAGCGGTGGCGGCGGCGCTGGCGGCGCACGTGGCGGGGCAGGTGGCGGCGCTGCAGCGGCGGGCAGACACGCTGATGGCGGCGCTGGAGGGCTGACGCCGCTGACGCGATGCGCTGCCTGGCTCCTGGGACCCCCAGCGACTATCATTATCAACTATTAAGTAGCTGGATGCGCGCATATGGCTGCGACAGGCTCGGAACGTATGGTGTATGACCGTTGCGTGGCTACAGACTTACAGGGTTGCTGACCGTGCCTCAGCATAATTCATGCCGCCGATTGTGTCTGTTTCACAGCCCAAAGATGGCCAGTTTGTGCTGCAAGTTTGCCGTGCAAACCGTGCGCGCACTGCGTCGGGCGGCGACTTACATGCACAGTTGTTGTTTGGTTACCTGTAACAGCAGGCAGCGCCCTGGACTTCTGAGCGTTCGTGCCTTGGCTGTGATCACTTGATTTTGAGTCTTGACTCTTGAGCCAAGCCACACTGCTTGCAGCATCTCCGGGTGTACACCGTACGCCTTCAAAGGACGCATCAACGCGCCGCTATCCTTGACTGTGAATGTCTTGACAAACGCAATCACTACGTTTACCTGTCTGGCATACTGACTTACCAAGGCCCGCGACGCGCCCTGCGGCAACAGCAGCTTTATTGTGAGAAGACACACGAGTGATTGCACGGCTTAACGTTGCTGCATGGCTGTATCATGCATGCGCGCAGTCGAGGTTCCCCCATCGAGGCTGCTGCATGTTCTCAATGGCGTGCATGCAGCATGCTGCATGTGCACGCATGCGGTCTGTTGCCCTACTGCACCAGGCCTTGTGCCTAACGCAGCATTGCGTGTCTGATTGATGTTCAGCTTTCCTGCATGAAGCCTCGGGGCATCTCTCTGATAAGCACACGCATAATCGTGCATATGGTATGTGCGGAATCGACCAGTTCCCGCCACAGTGTATGAGCATGTTGTCCTGACTACGTGTCTACGTGACAACCCCTGTTTATGTCTCACTGGGCCATGTGCGAAAGGCAGGTATGACTGCGTCGTATGTTGAGTCGCCGGTGTTGACGCGCAGTATTGCGCCCTCACAGGAAAGCGCACACGCACACATGTACTTTGTCTGTGCACCGGCTGCCTGTAACATTTGTGGGCATGCTGTCAGGCATGCTGCCCTGGTCCGTACTTCAGCACGACAGAGATTGGTTGCTGGGTGCAGCTGTCCATGGTACTCAGTGCTTGATGGCGGCTGCACACCACAGCACACGGCGCCCCGCGCTGTATGCAGGCACCCACCAAACACAGCGACGCCTTGCCACTCTGCACTGAGCGCCGCTCATTGCCCAAGAGGCACTGCATATGCGTACCTCTGTGGCACCAGCTTGGGGTTTGAAGTCCAGCGTTGGACTTCAAACCCAAACGACAGTGGCCTGTGACGCCGCGTCACATAGCCGCTTGCTGACTAGTTTTGATAACTTGTACATGCAGCAGCGGTTTTCGTATCAGCCTGCTGCCTGGTCACTGTCAGACCCTTGTAATCCTGTCAGTCGTTCGCCCTGTGGAGTCGTCTGGATGGCTGTGCCCACCATGATGACGCATAAACCCGCCAGCCACAGGTAACCTCAAGCAGACCGGACTAGCATAACAGAACGCGCCGTAAATTTCATCTATTGGGTTTAGACAGCGCGGCAGGTGCAGGTACGCCACCCAACACTCCGTCGCCGTACAGGCCGCCGTAGCAGTTCCCGATGCAGCCGAGCGATGTGTCAGAGCTGGGTGTTAGGGCCTCCTTACCTGAGCTCCGTGTATCATTTCAGCTGGAATCACCATCGAAAGAGCTACCAATCCAGAGGGAGGCCCGTGTGAAGGGATGCCGGCCACCTTCTTCCAGTTGCGAGCGAGCCAGACCGCATAAACCACGACTCACCCCAAAAGTCCAAAATCAATCAAAGGCACAAATGTCAGGCTTATCCGGCATCGCCCCCCACTTGCAACAATATAAGCACGTTACTCGCACTGTGCTGCTGCATAAGCGGACCGCCATTCCTGCCCGCGTGCCATTCTGGGCATCAGCCGCTGCTGCGCTCGCGCGTGTGCCATCAGCTTTTCCTATCACTCTCGTTGCAACCACAGCAGAAAAAGTGGCAGAACATGTCAGAGGGTGTACCCTTGTCCGTCAAGCCTCCTGATGGGGGCTCGCCTGCGGTGCACCAGGCGGTGCATGCTGCTGCAGCCGTTGAAGCAATGGGAGTACAAGACATCAACCAGGAGTCCTCTTTGAAGAGCGGGCTTGACGTAGAGTCTGGGAAAGATGTTGAAGCACTGAGCAGCAAGCCCCCGCCAAGCAAGTTTGTGCGGTTCGCAAGAGCCGTGTGGGACTTCGCCTGCGAGCAATGGTTCATCATCGGCCTGCTTGCAGGCATCGGCTTTGCCGCTGCAGTACCGAATCTGGGAAGGACAGGAGGATGGATAGCTGCACAATACACCATCAAGTGCGTTTGGGTATCCCCGTCGACGGCTGTAATGCACGATGATGAGTGAAGGGCTCAGGTTCTTGTTTGCGCATCGCCGGTCTTTGCACCTTTGCATTCTTGCTGTTTGCAGAATGCAGCACCCTAGTTCGCCCTGAGCTTTGCGTGGGGAGCACTGTCGCAAACTTGAAGGTCAATCGTGTCGTCACCCTTGCCTCGAGCCCTGCAGCAGTGACCGTGCCCATAAAACACTGCTACACGACTGCTGTGCAGGTATGGTGCAGTCATCGTCATCTTCTTTCTTTCAGGCCTAGGGTAAGTCCTGTGTGCTCCTCGATTTCACGATTTCCCGGTTCCCCGGCGCTGCTGTTCCAGGCCTGGTTGACTGAGGCCTGTGGCTCACTCGTTTGCCCCCTGCGTGCAGGCTCAAAACAAAAGTGCTGGTCAATGCGCTGGCCAGACTTCACGTGCACCTGTTTTTCCAGTTCATCTGTCTGGTCCTCACTCCGGCCATCGGCTATGGTATATACAAGGGTTTGTTACGCACGACGCTGGACATCAATTTGGTCCGAGGCGTGGTCATCGCCATGAGCATGCCGACCACAATATCAACAAATGTGGTGTTCACGAAACAAGCCGGTGGAAATGAGGCGGTTGCGCTCATCAACGCGGTAGTGGGCAACGTGCTGGGCATTTTCGTGTCACCCGGTAAGGTCCGTGAATAGAGTCGAGCGTGCTGGTCACTTCACACGGCCGTCTAAACGATGGCTCGGGCTGATGGACGTTGCAAGCTGCGGCACCACGCATTGCATGTGTGCTTCACATGCAAGCGAGTACACACAGAATGGCTTCGTTTGCGGGCCATCCCAGGACGGTCTCCGACCATGCCGCTGGCTCTGACCCTCGCCCTGGCAACTTGCCTGCACGCCACCTCCTTTGCTGGGCTCCACTATGAGTTACTGCTCCTACATGCGCAAGCCGTGCAACGTGCAGCCGCACACCAGGCAGTCAGTGGACGGGTGGCTCGTTGTGTGCGTGCCACTGACTTGTATGCAGCTCGGGCACATGACATGTGCAACCACATGCAGACAGCACTTGTGCAGTTCCTTGCCCCTGTCAGCATGCCACCTATCCAATCTTTACATGCTCTTGTCAGCATGCCACCTATCCAATCTTTACATGCAGAGAACAAGTGCGCTTGTACCAAGGTATACACATGAAGCGCCACTCAACCAGTCATGCTCCGCTGAGGCTTGCCCTTGGATTAATCGCTTGCTGCAGGCTGGCTGGCGCTGTTCCTAGGTCAGGCGGCAGGCCAGGCGCCCTTCAGCACCGTCTTCACGCAGCTCGGCACGACCGTCATTGCACCGCTCGTTGTGGGCCAGGTGAGAGCGATATGCCGTGATGCGTGGTGCATGATGCCGTCATGATCCGCTTATGTAGCCCTGCCTTGCTTATGCACCTGACAGCGCTAACACTGCCGCCATGTGCACGTAACCCTGCTGCATGCACTGCAGATCATCCAGTACTTTTTCGAGAAGCAGGTGAAATGGCTCCAGGAGAAAGTCAACTTTGGCAAGGTGTCCAACTTCATGATAATACTTTTGGTTTGGTCGACATTCTGCAACACATTCCACAACAAGTGAGTCTACAGTCAACTGCATGCCCATGCACCCGCGCCCCCCGCCCCCCTGGTGGATCAGCTTACCACGCCATTCGCATTGCTGCAGTAAAACACTGTGTCACCATGGGCATTTTGACATTGCTGCTGGTGGTCAGTGCTTGCCGCCCTCCCAACATCCTCAACTCCCAAGTGCTCAATTGCAGCCACTGCTGCTCTCAGCTCTCCCACTGCTGTATTCCAAGCTGCAGCCATGCAACGCTTGCCGTGCTTGCAGGGTGCGGGTTTCGGCGGGCAACGTGGTCACGTTCTTCTGCCTGGACCTGGGCCTCTTCATCTTCTTTGTGTTCATGAACTACAGCCTGGGCACGTTGGTCCCTCTCAAGTATGCCATGCAGCTGGACAAGAGGGATGCAGGTGGGCATACGCTTATCAGCACAGTGGCACACACACCAGATCACAACATGGCCATACTATTTGCTCATACGGCGCTCATTTTCAACTGCATGCTTTCCATATGCACGGCCATGACGCGGTTTGCATGCACATCATGCTGGCAGAGTGGCCGTACATTATGCTGATGATTGTGATGTGCTGCGCTCAGCTGTTTGTGACCATGCATGATGCTGATGCTGATGTACTGCACTAAGCCCTTGTGGCCTTCTCGCACACCATGTGCATAGCTCGGTGTCCCTCTTCTGCTTGCCTGGTCCCCATCTGGGGGGAGCATGGGCCGTTTGGCCGACACGCTCCTGATGTAAGATAACATAACGTAACATAACATGCTGGCAGAGTGCTTGCTGATCATCTCTCGTCCACCGGCTTGATGACTCTGACGGCCCTGTGGTTGGTTGGGTTTTTGCATGTGTGTTGCGCTGGTGCTGGCGCAGTGGCGGTCGTGATGTGCTGCTCCACCAAGACGCTCGCCCTCGGTGCGCCGCTGGTGGTGGTGCTCTACGGCAACAGCGCAAAGTGAGCGCTGCTTCAGCACAGCGGTGTACAGTCCCTGGCATGCATGCATTGATGTAGGGGCACATCATGGCATGCTTGCATGATCACATGCTACCAGCTACTGCTGCGTCAACATGAATCGACTGCCACATCAATGGTCTCATGAGGCTGTACGTGGAGCAGCGCGGTACTGCTTTATGCATGCGCGCATTCTGCGCTGTAGGATCCTATGCTATACAGCGTGCTGGCTGAAGCTGGCCATGCGTCATTCCTTGCCTGCTTGCATGCCATGTGCTTCCAGTTTCACATCGCGTGCTGTGTGGATGTGCGCTTGCCTATGTGTGCTGTGCAGCGTGGGCCTCATGGTGCTGCCGCTGCTCATGTACCACCTCATCCAATGCCTCTCGGGCGCGTTCATGATCAAGCCGTTCAAGAAGTGGGTGGAAGGGCCGTCCCCGGGCGCGTGGCCCGCACGCTACTGGCACAAGCTGGAGGACGACTCAAAGTCAAACCCCACCCCGGATTCCTCCGCTGAAGCTGCTGCAGCTGGCACAGGAACCGACGCTGCAGCAGGTGACGACGATAACCACAGCGCCAGCGGCCAGCAGCAACAACACCAGCCGCCGCACCACCTGATCTCGTTTGCGCACGTGCCTGGGGAGGCCACCGGCGCCGCACTGGGCTTTGCGGATATTGCAGACCTGGGCCAGGCAAGGCCAGGCGAAACCAACGGGATCCTGGGGCAGGTCTTCGGCAGCTGGCAGCCTCAAGACGCCAACACAGACGGTGCCCACCGAGCGACGAGGACCGACACGTGTGCGGGGGCGGCTGCACCTTCGCCCTCATCACCAGGCAATCAGCAAGGACACTGAGGATTCTCTGTTGCGGCATGAGCCTGCCATGCGCACGCCACCGCCAGCGCCGTGCCACTGTCCGCTTTGCTGACTGCAGCGGCCATGGCAGGCCGCCGGCAGTCCCCTAATGAGTAGACTGACATGTCCTTTTTTTTGCCAGTCGTCCTTTCGACCAAAACCATTTTTGTGCTCCTTTTTCTGCCCATGGGACAGCCGTCCCAGACGCCTGGACCCTATTCCCACAGCATAGCTATAAAACCCTCGCTCGGTTGCTGGAGTCACGAACCCTGATTACTGAAACCTTGCACATTTGCACAACCAAGGCGTGTTGCCGTGTACTGACAGTCAACATGCACCGTTTGCACAACAACGGACACTGCATGGCCTGCCATTCGTCTATCGTGTGCCTTTCGCTCCGACAATCCTGCACCACCCATACGTGAGAGTGAGGCACATCCGAAACCAGTGTGCATGGGCTTCTGCGCATTCCTGTTCGCCTTGCATGGCAGGCTTGCAAGTTGCAGGGTGCTGGCTGGCCATGAGCATCAAGCCTCGTAGCTGCCCCTTTCTGGAAACCTGGCACAATGCCAAGTGCCAACGTGTTTGCACCCTGCCATGGGCTGGGACGTTGCTGGTTGTGCATCGTGTGACCTTGCCTGCATGTGATACACTGGAGTTAGCTGCCCATGTGGGGTCTCCCAACAAATGGGTAGAGGTTTAGGGTCAGGTCCTCGCCCGCATGCCATGCGGTCATCACCTGCTTTGCTTATTTTGATGATTTCTTGCAAGTTGTTTCATCCGCCAGAAAGCTGCCAAACATCAGTGCCGGCCTGTGCACGTGTCAGAAGGGGGAATGCATTAATCCTTTTTGCTGAAAGGACAATCCTGAAAGGATCAATCCTGAGGGGTGGAAGCATTTATCCTTTTCCTGCTTTCAGGGCTGTGTTATGCTGCATCCTCGGCGGGATGGCATCACAACTGCCGCACTGATTGTGGACGATGCTACACACCCACACGAATAATGCATGCACCGAAGCTATCATGCGTCAGCATCAATGCCAATTTCCAGGATTTCCCATGCTCGCCTGCACGTTCATGTGGCGTAGACACCTGCTTGGAGCGCTGGCTATGGTTCGTTTTGTGATCATTCCCTGAAAATTGGTCTTGCAGCGGATTTATGGTAGCCGCTTTGTCTCGCGTATGCCTGCGCCAACCATCATGCGATGCACCTCGTTCGCCCCACGTCCAAACAATCCGCAGACTATCACTCGCTGCTGGTTTTCGCTCTGCACTGCTAGTGCCCATGCTGCATTCCTATGCCCTATGCAATTTATACTGCCCTGTGGTTGGCATCAGCAGAGGGGCACGATGTACGTGCCATGTTGTGTGGCCAGGTGTGATGTGCAGTGCACAATCTGTGCGTGTACTATACACACAACGCCAGTCGACAACGCATGGCAGCACATCTGCATCATGAGGTGAAGCAGGCTCCTGCCCTGCTGCCGCACGCTCCATTCACGCAAACGCTGCTAGGACCGGTGCTTACCATTGTGCTCGTGTGCGTTGTCGCTGTGCATGTGGTATCCGTAGCCTGCGTCTTGTCTGAGTCACGCTTGGTTTGTCCTGACGCAGCTGGCGGTTCAGCAGGCATTGTGTACGGATCACACGCATGAATATCTTAGGGCAGCTGGTTGATACTGCATGGCCTAGGTTGTGGTGTGTACGCCTGGGGAGGCGCCGGAAGTGGCAGGCGTGGTAGGCTAGCATTGTCCATGCTGCCTCCGAAACCGGCTGGGAAAACAAGCCGGGCACTACAGGCCATACTGCAGCCCCATACGATGCATTCAGTCGCATGACCCTTTTCAAGTGCATGCTGTTCGGTTTGATAATACTATTAGCGATTGTGCATGTCCGCACAGTTATGAGCAGTACGTGTCGCATGTCGGATCGCTTTTTTCATTATCTGGGGCGGGAATCTGGGGGGCAATGCACGCACAGATTCATTTGGCGTGTGTGCTGGAGTGTTTGATGGCCGTGGAAACGCAGACCCAAATAGATCTTGCGCATTCTCGACCTCTTGCAAGCTGCAGGGATGCATGTTGCTGTTGTGATGTTGTCGGACACTCTGCGGCAGTGCAACCTTGCAACACGGGTGTTGGTGTGTGTCGCACTGTCGCCTGTTCGTGCCTGAGCTGTTTCACCGATGACATCGCAAAATGCAGCATGTGGCTTGATTGTATGGGACGTGCAAACGACGGCCAGTTGGTTGGCCACTGCCCGGCTGGTGAATGACGACATAGCAAGTATAAGCACCTGTGCTGTGGGTGCACAGCAGGTCAGGTGCAGAACGATCGTGAGTGCTGACAACAAGAGCAGCTTACCATGGGCGCGGGACCATGCACATGTGTGCCGCATCGGGCTCAGCACAGCTCTCACCTTGCTGTGTCGCTTAGTCGCTGGCATCCACGGCAGGGCTGGCGCCAAGCGGTCGGCCAGCATCGCCCCGCGACATGCATGAAGTTGTGCAAGCACCTACACCATACCTACAGCCTCTATATTGCTTCTGCCATGTCAGGGTTGTGACTAACCCAGTATATGTGTTTTAATGCCCAGGTAGCTCCGCACACTGCACGGCTCTTTGAGTTTACGCCAGACAACGGTATTACGTCACACTAGGGACGACAGAACGCCGCCTCATGCTGTACCCCTCGGTGTGAGCTAGGACTCGGGTTTTGGTTTGCTTTACACGGGTCTGTGTATCATAGTTTCTTCCGTCTTTGGTCCGTCTTCCGTTAGGAACCACGCTGTGAATACCCCCATGTGACATTCTATGGCAGGCTTGAGCTTCTCTGGAACATGCTGCTGGGCTGTGTGGATGTGCTTACGGCAGCTTGTTTCTAAGCTTTGCTTCAGTTTGGTTGGGGTCCGGTAGCTAGGGCGGTCAACGCCAAAACCTGCTGTCTGCGCCATGCCGACGCGCGACTTGCAGCCCTTGCCTTCCTTGGAGGGGCTGAAGAGCAGCCTGGACCGCTTTTCCTTGCGTCAAGCTGCTGGGTCCATAGCAAATGGCACCCAGACACCCCCAACATTGTCAGTGCCTGGCGTTTCAGACGGGAGTCCGTCACCAACATCGAACCATTACGGGGCTCCAAGCCCACAACAGCAATATGGGCGTCAGTACTACCATCAACAACTGCACACCAGCGCTGTTGGCGTCAACTCACACGACAGCAGTCGCTTGAGCACTGCTGGTGCTGTGGAGGTGAGGGCTGGGCCTGCACTGTTCCTGCACACTCCTCCAGCGTTTGTAACACGTCTGCTTGTATTTAAGCTTGCCTGCTGACTGCTAATTACCCCCAACTATGAACAGTTTGGGGTGCCGAGCAGTCAATCTCACCCCTTGCACATGCGTTTCGCACACCCCTCCGCCAAGCTAACGCATGCAGCTTTGGGTTGCACGAGTGTTGGTACAGTGTTTCCCTGGTGCTTACAGTGTGTGTACAGTTGTCCACGCAGGACACATCGTCTCAGCGCTCTCACTCCGTGCTTCATGCAGCACAAGCACACCTGCAAGCAATCGACGCGCTCCTTGGTTCATACAATTACAGGTCAGGATTGCACTGTTTGAGAGGCACATTTGGGCAGAAACTCAGTTGCAATATGTTTGGGCTAGCTGCTAGCTGCTTGTCGGCGTCGGCATGCCTGACCATGTAGCAGTTCGGTCTCCTAGTTGCTGGACAGTTCATGCCGTGGCCAGGTTGCATACGCAGTTGAGCGCTCGCTGTGCCAGCAAGAGTGCCAATTCCACACTACATGACATGCCAGGTTGTTTGCTGCTGGTTTGTCAAGCGCAGCTGGATGTAGTGCGAACATTCGTGGTGTTTGCGTTCCTACACTCAACAGGCAACCGCGAACCACCTCTCCGGGCCCAGGCAAGCCATCTGACACAGATGTGGATGTTGATGGAACCGATTCCCTGCGGGCTGGCCCACTGCGGCCATCCATGCCGGGAGGGACTCCGCGGATGCCACGTCGGAGCACTGGTCAGGCACTTGCAAGCAGCACGCCGAGCTGTGCAACCTCACAGCTGTTGCCAGAGCGGAGCAGCTTCAGCACCAGCAGCTACTTGGAACGCAAGCCCATGCAGTCACCTGGCTCCACCTTGTCACGGCGCGAGACCACGCCTGAGGGCCTTGGGTTGTCCATAAACAATGGAAGCACCAGCAGCATATACAGTCCCAGTGCTAGCCCCTACAGTCCCTCACACTTTGCCTCACCCACCAGCATCCTGGCCTCAGCTCGCACCGACTACAGCAGCAGTCTGGCGGCCGCAAATCAGGCAGCGACAGACATAGGTCGCCGCCTGAGCGGGCTTAGTGCCCAGCCAGCTGTTGAAGGTACGGGCAACTTGAGAGGCATTGCACTAGGAGGGGGCCTTACGAGCAATTCAGCACTTTCCGACAGGTCTGACCATCATGTGGCATCAAGCGATTATGGTCTCGGAGCCGAGTCCGCCGGTGCTGCTGTTACAGCTAGCCCACGGTTTGGTGCTATCACCAGCACCACAAACCTAGACAACGCCATAACTGGTAGCGCAACCACTGGCGTGAACGGTACCTCGGTCCTGTCGTCCCGGTATGGCCTTGACACGGCGAGCAGCCCACGCTATGCACTGCCCTCACCGGCATCGCCGAGCGGCCTTGTCAGTGGGGCTTTCAGCGGCGTCACGCCGCTGATCCTCCCTGGAGCGCCTCAATTGACATCTCCTCCGCCCTCCACCACAGCAGCATCAGCAGGTGCAGGACCCACATCGGCGCAGCTGGTAGGCCTCGACGCACACACCCGCCTGCTCTTGAACGACGGCCTGGCCGCCTTCAGCAGCGCCCGCGCTAGCAGCGCAGGCAGCTGCGGCCCCGCCTCCCCATCCGTTGCGGTAACCTCCCCCAATTCCCTGGCAGCAGCCGCTGTCTTCGCTGCACACCCGAACCTTGCGGTGGCCTCAGTCAGCGGCGGCGGCGGCGAGTCGCGTAGTGCACAAGGAAGCCAGCCGGGCAGCCCTCACAGCATTGTCGGCGCAAGGGGACCCGTGAGCGCAGCTGCCGGTGGTGCACCAGCCGCCGCTGCCGCGGGTCAGGCGCTGCTGCTGGCAGCAGCAGGAGGGGCGGGCGGCAGCACGCTGCTGGCGCGCTTCGGCAGCATCGGCAGCGCCGCCGCCAGCGGCAGCGGTAGGAGCAGCGCGGCGGGTGGAGGCCCCCCCAACGACTGCTGCAGCAGTCCTGGTAGCAGCAACGCCGCTGCCGCTGTCTCCGCTGCCGATCACCGCTCGTTAGGTGGCGGAGTGGCGGGTGGGCCAGCTGGGGAGGGCGGCGGCGGCGGCGGTGGCGGCGACAGGGGCAGCGATGACGGTGACGGCAGCGACAGCGGGTCACGTGGTGGGCGAGAGGACATTCCCTCCATCCTCCGCACGATCAGCGCCAAGCTGGCGCGCGCCGTGGACGCGTCGCTGTCGTTCAAAAACAGCCTGAGAGGCAGGCCGGCGACTAGCAGGTACGGGGCCAGCTCGCAGTGGTGCCTGCTGCAGCAAAATCGCATGCGGTAGAACCTGCTGAATGCGGCTGTCCACATGCCGTTGTGTTCCCTGCCTCGCATATCATTGTTTGGTCGTCGGCGTGCCCTGGGCTTGAGCAGCTCGGGTGCATGCCTGTGACGTGAGCTTGGCTTGGGCTGGCGTCCGCACGGGATGATGCGCCTATGGGAAATGCGGGCTGTGGATCTTGCATCAGCCAATCTGTGCTTGCGCTTGCCTTGTGTTCAGGTTTGCTGCCCAGGACGGCGTTGGCGATCACCCCGACAGCGTCTCTGCGCACTCCTTGACGGCGGACCGATTGATGGCCCTCACACGCGACCTGCTGCTGCCTGAGTCGTCCACGGCTTCGGTGGGAGGATCAGGCACGGCCCTGCAAACGGGTGCACACGCGGCAGGCGCGGATGCTGCCGCCTCGCACGCCGGCCTGAGCGACAGTGTCGCCGCGCTGCTTTCTGCCAGCGCCGTTCGGACGAGCGGACTCAGCAGCCTCAGCGGCGTCGCCAGCATCAGCGGCCTCAGCGGCATCAGCGGCGTTAGCGGCTTCAGCAGCGGCCTGGGCGCAGGCGCGGCCGCAAGCGGAGCGGGCGGGTTGCATGGCAGCGTTGAGCTCGCGCCATTCAGCCGCCACGCCATCAAGCAGCTCCAAGAGCAGCTACAGCAGCACAACCTGCTGGGCACGTCGGGCACCAGTGGCGGCGGCGGCGCCGGTGGTGAGGAGGGCGAGGAGACGCCTTGGGCGACGCTCACGGGACGCCACCGGCAACAGCACCACGGCAGCGGCGGCGGTGGCAACTTCCTGCAGGATCCGACCGAGACCACAGGAGCAGGTGGTTCCGGAGCGTCCCTCAGCGGTGTCTTTGCGGAGGCTGACAACCCTTACGTGCTCAAACGCATGCACCAAGGACATGAGTCGGAGCTTCGCGTGCAGCGAGGTAGCGCTGATTCATACGGCGCCCCCGGAGCGGACGCCGCTGCGTTCAGCAGTGGCATCGGTGCGCGTGTATCTGCGCGCGTTGATGATACAGGCGGGACCATCGTGGTGCTTCCGCCAGAGCAGCCGCAGCCGCGGCGGCCGCCGCCAGACGCGGCCGCCGTTGAGAAGGCGGCGGCGGCGGCGGCAGCGGGCGGCGGTGGCGCGGCACGGCGCCACAACCTGCACGTGCAGATCGGCAGCCGCATGGACCATGGCGAGTGGACCAGCCAAGGCGTGTGGAGTAAGTGGTTGGTTGGCGCGTCTCCATGTAGCTTGCATGCTGCCACCCAGCATCATTGCGGCATCCGTGTCTGCCGCCGGCGTCAGGGCGGGACCGCGAGGCACTGACCCACAAACCAGACGCTTACGGCACGTATCCCTCTCCATGCATGCTCATGCATGGTATTGTGCACATTGGAGTGTATAGAAGGACACAACCCAACAAGATGCACCTTGCATTTGCATGATGCTCTCAACCAAGTAGCGCACCCGGGCGGTCGTGGCAGAGGGAGCTGCCTGTGTCCCTGTCGTGGCGCGACCCTCACCTGCCATGCCACATCCCCTCCCCTCCCCTCCCCCCCTGGCCTGCCTGCCTGCAGAGTCTGTAGTGCGTGACAAGGAGGTGTACGTGCCGCAGCTGCAGCAGATCAAGCCGGACGACCTGGAGAAGGTGCGTGGCCCGAATCGGCTTGTTCCGATGGGGGCGGACCCTGGCCTGTGACTGTCGCCGCACGAAGCCTGGCGCGTGCTGCGTGGTTGGTTGAAAAGCCAGGGCTGGGGGCCCTTGCAGGACCCGTTGCGGCTCAAGCGCCACCCAAGCGGTGCATGAGAACGCACAGACCTGCAGGTCAAGCCACAATCTCCCAACCTCCCAGCTCCCTCCAGTGTGCTGGAGTGCACTGCCCACTGCAAGTGCAGGCCTGGCCTCGCGCCTGCCGCGCTTTTGTGCATTGCGCTCCCCCTCCTTGCATGCCACCGTGCTGTACTGCTGTCCTGACACCGTGCGGTGTTTTGCGCCTGCTCATGCGTGTGGGTGAAGGTGCGGGAGCTCGGGCGGGGCTCGTTCGGCAGCGTGTGGCTGGCCAAGTGGAAGGGCGTGGAGGTGAGGCGGCATGGTACATTCATATCATGATACGCTACCGCTGCCTGCTGCGCGCTGCTGCCTCTGGCACTGCTCAAGCCCTTCACCTTGACTCTTTGGCCAAAAGCTTTTGAATGCATCAATCCCCTTGGTTTGGGACTTTGGGTGCATCACTCCACTTGATGCCTGCATGCCAAAGCGTCAACTGTACCCTACGTACGGTGCACCTCGGGCTGCGACCCTTCCACCCTTTACAATCGTGCATTGGAATCATGCTTGCGTGTTCAGCAGCAGCATACAAGTGTGTGTGCATACGTGCGTGCAGGTGGCGCTTAAGGAGCTGTTCAACCAGGGCGGAGCGAGCGACTCGCCGCCCCAGGACGTGTTCCAAGAGGTGAGGCGCTGCTGCTTCAGCTTCGACCACCACCGCCACCTGGCTTTCTTTTGGGGTTCACCTTGCGTTTGTCTCACGTCACCCGTTTCGGGTCTTACCAGGCTTTTATCCTGCGTCCGACCGCATGGCTGAGATAGTACTGATTCGCTCATCCTTGCTTTGGTCTTGGGGCTCACCTGCCTCTCACCTGCCTTTGGCTGTGATTGGGCTCGGCGCTGCCCTGCAGGCCGAGCGGTTGGCGAGCTTACGCCACCCATGCGTCATCGCCTTCTACGGAGGTGAGCGAGGCACCAGTGCACCACACCTCGGCGCACGCAACGCGGCACGCAGGCCGCAGGTACACAGGCCTTGAGGGCGCGCAGCGCGCACCTTTGCTTGTATGTTGTGTGCATCCCACAGTGCATTATCACTACTCATCCAGAGGGCAGCACGGGCTTCGGCTAGTAAGCGCCAAATTTACAACCTGAAGTCCTGAACATGAAGTGGTGTGCCCACATCACTGGTGTGTGTGTGGTTGCAGTGGTGGCGTGCCCCGGGTCGTATGCCACTGTGGTGGAGTACATGCCGGGCGGCAGCCTCAAGTCGGGGCTGTGCCGCTTCGTCAAGCAGCGCGGCCTCGTCACGACACGCCTCAGGGTGCTCATCGCGCTGCAGGTGAGCGGCGGGATTTACTGTGTTGTACTGTTTTTGGGATGACGCGCCGCGCGGGTGGCCGGGAGGCACTTTGCATGAATTGCGATGGGTGCTTGCAACCAAGGTGGAGCGGAAAGCTGCTGACGCGGCAGGTGCCCTGCGGTGGCCTGGATAAATCCAGGGCAGCAAAGGCAGCTCGCTCGTTTGCGCACAGACGGTGTTTGCTTGAGCAGGCAGTTGTGCCGTCAAAGCACACGTTTCGCCGGCATACCTTTACCGGTTGTTTGGTGTGAAGCTGTG
>BDDA01000183.1:0-14629 GCA_001662385.1 Chlamydomonas asymmetrica | reverse complement strand
GGCCGCGGGGATGGAGGGCCGAGTGGTTTCTTAAAACGAACAAGCGGTAGCCCGTTGCCAGGTGGTCGTCGCATATGATGCACATCGCTGCATACGCGAGCAGGTCAGCAGCGTGTCAACAGCGCACGGCCTATACAGCCTGCATTCAAACGAAGCGGGTGAAGCGGTTCAGCAGCAAACGCGCACCATCTCTCTGCCTGCCAGCATCTGCGATACATTGGCTAGCTTGCTGCTTCAGCTGATGCGCGGCAAGGTCCGCTGCTGTGTGCCTCCGTAACGGCCGCACCATGCTGTTTGCGCATACCAACCCGCGTGTGTCTGCCCCCTTGCAGGCATAGCGGGCGGCACATTACGGCCGCAGGTGGACCCTGACTGCGACGGGGACTGGGTGTCCCTCATGCAGGTGCGTGCGTGTAGCTGCTGCCGCTGCCTCCACCCAGCGTGGTCATGCACGTGGCACCGGGGCGCCTCTGCAGCCTGCATGCCCGTGCGGTGCAGGCGGCATGCGTGTGTGTGCCCAGGTGGAGGCCGCATGGCAATAATGCACCTGAATCTGCACCTGGTAGCCTGCACCTGGTGGCCCGGCTAAGCCAGTGTCTGATGTATGCCTGGTGGTGGCACGGTGCAATGCAAGCGGGGGCTGACTTGGTTTCGGCGGCCTTGCAGGCGATTAGGCAGTGCACTGGTTGTTGCGTTGCGTGCGCTGCACGTGTGCTGTAATAGTGCGTTGGGTGCCTCACCGAGACGGGCTACTGGCTAGTGAAGCTCGGCAAACATGCGCAGGGGCGGTCCAATGGGCTTTGTGCGCGTGCCGTAGCCTGGTGGCCCGCCATCCCTGTACTGCCTAGTACTGAGTACCTGTCTGTGCGCCATCCATCCATCTCTCCATACCCTGCTGCAGGCGTGCATGCGGAGGGAGTCACGATCGCGGCCATCGTTTGCAGAGGTGGTCCAGGTGCGCTTGCATGCATCATGTGGGGCATCATGTGGGGCAGCAGATGCACCACCAATGCGTGTTGGCCACTCGGGCAGCACAGCACAGACCATGTGTGTGCGGTCGGAATTTTACCCGCCGTGTGCAGCTCACGCAGCGCTGGTGGATCATCATCATGTCCCCTCCTCATCCCATCACCGCCTGCGCTGACCTGTGTGTCCGCCTGCAGGCATTTAAAGGCACGAAAACATTTTTCGTGTTTTCGTCGAGCACCGTGCACGCTTATGTAACTCTGCTGGTGTCTCCTGGCAACGCCTGCCATGCACTCCACTGCAATACCGCCCTCCCCATTGCCCTCCCCATTGCCCTCCACACTGCACTCATCACTGCACTCATCACTGCACTGTGGCACTGTGCACTGCACTCCCCACTACACTCCCCACTGCACTCATCACTCTCCACTGCCCCACTGCCCACCGCAGGCGCTAGAGGAGATGGAGCGCCGCACAGCACACGCTGCTGCCGCTGCCGCTGCCGCCGCCGGTGATGGCTGAGCCCCTCACCCGCTCGGTTGGTCCCGGTGGTTTGCCCGCTGAGCCAGCCAGCCAGCCAGCCAGCTCTCGGGGCGTCTTGTGGGGGGCTGCTGATGGCGAGTAAGCACCCTTGCACGGCTGCACGCCAGCAACGTGGCCTTGTGCAGGTTTTGAGGTATGGGACCTGTCTGACTGACTGAGAAGGGTTGCAGGTGGCGTTCCCATACACTTGAGGTGGTTGCATGGGAACCGCAGCACAGCAACGAGGCCGCCTGCTCCAGCAGAGGCAAGCTGAGAGAGGGACAGGAGCAACGCCCACACACCTAGCGCCAAGCCAATCACACACTAGGGCAAGGAGCAGCGAGGACGGGCGGCAAGACACATCAATGCATGAACTGGGATGGCTGTGATATACATGCTCGATAACACGGAAACCCAACAGCATATGATCAATACATACGCTTTTGGAGCAATCTACTGCCGAGCAGGGAGGTGGTCAAACCGGTAGCGGCAGGCAGTGAACGGCGTTTTCCGCATGCTGTACATACACGATGTAGGCGAGCCACCTGGTTGTGCGGTGATGATTGGCAATACTAAACCACATCACACATGTCAGGATGGTATTAGGTGTAGTAATGTCTGGCTCAGTCAGCGTGATGATGGTCTCAGGCGCACGCCGATCGTGAATCAGAATCAGAATCAGAAGCATTTTTGAGACGGTATAATCACAACGACTATGCGCATGGCTGCTAGCCAGCCAACACTTGGCGGCGGCATACTAATGGCCGGTTTGTGGCTGGATAACCCCAAATTCTCACACATAGCCTGTCCCCAACGGCCCAACCCATTAATCACCGTTAGCATATGTATGCATAACGCGCGTGGTACTGCCTCCCGCACTCGAACTGTCACCCGCACCCGTCAGCATTGGCATTGTGGTGCAGCCCTGCCGCGAATATGCTGGCAGAATACTTTAGCCAATGGCCAGCTCATGTTTGGCTTGCCACGTACTCGCATAGTCACATTCATGATCAATATCAATCTTTGTAATCACTGGCGATCATCGCGCGTTGCATACTTTCTGGCGCAAGTTGATTACATCCTGCTGAAGGCGACTGCCAGGGGCGCGTGCTGGCGATGGCGAGCAGTGCTGTGGGTACTTGTACTTTAAGAGCGAGGAACAGGAAGCGGCAGCGGCAGCGGCTTCAACTTCTGACCGCGGCTTGTTGACGCCATGCTCCCCTCGCGGCCCGCGCGTGGCCATGCAAGGCACGATATCGTTCAAGGGTTAAGCCGGTGTGTTACACACTTGTTGTGATGGACAATGTGCGTGGCGACTAGGCAATCAGCTGCACGCACGCAGCCTGCAAACACACTGCGGCGTGTGTGGCCATGCAAGGCACAGCTCACAGCACGCTGAGCCATGCACGCAGACTGCAGTGGTAACACGCGCACACGCAGCAGTGCGCAATCGCTTCACAGCGCGCGAATCAGCAACCTGGTAGGTGCGGAGTAGAGAGAGAGAGATTGCATCACTCACCAGTATATCCAGGAGGGCTGAGGATGTACGCATGTGGGATAGCAGGGTGGTGGGCAGCAGGACGTTGCAGGGAACACAACGGTGCCGCTTTGGTGTCGGTGGCATTATTGTTGTAGGATTGTGTTGGAGGCTGACATAAAGAGGTTGAAATCAATCAATGTGGTGGGGGAAGGGTGGATTGCATTGGCATCGCGGAACGGCAAAAGCACACGCTTGCTCATCCTAATCAGCATCAGTTTGCGTAAGGACAGCATCGGGCACAGAGAGAAGGGCACAAGAAGATACAGCTGACAAGCCAAGTGGAGAATGCAGACCAGTGCTGAATCAATTCAAAGAGAGGCAAAAAGATGCATGGTGGGTGTCATGGCGAGCAATCTAAGGCTGAAAACCGGGCGCTTGCAGGGAACAGATGCGTCATGGGTACAAGTGGTGGGCATGATATAGGCGAAGACGCCTGGCAACGGCCAGCATGCTGCAGGCTGCAGGCTTGTGTATGTATGTGTGTGTATTGAAGGGCTGCCGCGATAAGTCTGCTACATGAGGTGTGCGCAATGAAA
Source organism: Chlamydomonas asymmetrica (assembly GCA_001662385.1). Taxonomy (NCBI): domain Eukaryota; kingdom Viridiplantae; phylum Chlorophyta; class Chlorophyceae; order Chlamydomonadales; family Chlamydomonadaceae; genus Chlamydomonas; species Chlamydomonas asymmetrica. The sequence continues at coordinate 11,065 of BDDA01000183.1, read as the reverse complement.
CATGCAGCAAAACTGAGGTACAGTACGGGACGAAGAATCAATGAACGGGCGCACATAACCATACAACAGAATGTCATCCTGCAATGACTGACCACTGGAGATGTACGGGGATACTGTACAGGGTGAGCATGAAATGGTGAAATTCATGTTTGTGCCAGTCGCTGGGGAGGACGACGTGCTAAAGAAGTAAGGAATCAGGTGTCCATGTGGCTGGAGTGAGGACAGATATGGCACACCCGCAGCATCCATGCCTTACACCATCCCTTAACGCGGCTTGGCCCAGCAGGCGTTGGCGTACTTGGGCCCACTTGACGCCTTGACCAGCGGCTCAAATGCCAGGTAGCATGTCAGGTCATAACCCACCAGGTACGCAACACAGTCGTTGGGGCCGTCACCCCGGCCGTTGTGGTTGAAGCTGATGCACTGCAGGCGGCACTGCTCCAGCACGTTGGTGTCGGAGGGGGAGAAGGTGATGGTCTGGTAGGTGCCTTGTGCGAGCGGCGCAATCGTGATGTCCTTGGCGCACGTCATGCGAGTGCACTGCGTGGCGATGGATCCATCGCTGACGCTGCTTGAGAATGCAACAGGCTCACGAAACGTGAAGCACTCGTTTTGCGTGTTGACCGCATACGCAATGCTGCAGTCACAGGAAAGGGCAAGCAAGGGCCAGAGAGCGGGGTCGTTAGCGACAACTGATGGCATGTAAACACTGGTGTGCGTGTGTGTCGACAGTTTGCTACACGCAGGCCGTTTAGAGGATGCTGAGCGAGTGCATGGAGGGCAGGTAGAGTACAGCAGCCACGTCCAGCCTACTTCAAGCCTTGCATGCCATGTCGTTTCGCGGTTTCGGTAAGGAAAGGGTCATGACTCACCACCTGTGATGCGCCTCGCAGCGTGCCTGGCACTCCGCCGCCTTGCGGGATGCACTCCATGAGCCGTCCAGCGTGGCGCCGTCCTTGTAGCCATCCAGGAGGTTGTCCTGGTCAGTCAGCACCTTCTTGCCGGATGTGCAGGTGTAGGCTGCATGGCAACAACAAGCATAGAGGCTGTCGTGAGCACATGCCGATGAATGTGTATTTGTCGGCAGCAAATCACTCATGCTTAGGAAGCTAAGCAATAAACCAGTGCAAAGATGACTGATTGGCCATGCAATGAAAACATAACTTGACCGAGGCCATCTGCAGGCAGCATCCAGCGCTTTACACGTACGGAAACTGGCGCCAGTGGGGCAGCGCTGGCCGGATGCAAGCATTGGCAAAGGTGCACCGCATCACCGCTCACCACTGTTGGGCGCCTTGGGGGGCGGCGGGGACTGCTTGGGGGGCGGTGGGGTGCGCTTAGGGGGCGGTGGGCATGGCTTGCATGGTGGGGGCGACGGCTTGGGCCAGCAAGCGTTGGCGTACTTGGGCCCGTTGCTGCTCTTCACCAACGGCTCAAATGCCAGGTAGCACGTCAGGTCATCACCCAGCATGTATGTCATGCAGTCGACGGGGCCGTCACCACGCCCGTTGTGGTTGAAGCTGATGCACTGCAGGCGGCACTGCTCCAGCTTGTTGGGATCGGAGGGGGAGAAGGTGATGGCCTTGTGGGTGCCGCGTGTGAGAGGTGCGATCCGCATGTTCTTGGCGCAGGTCATGCGCGTGCACTGCGTCACAATGGACTGGTCAGACTTGGCGCTGCTTGAGAATGCAATGGGCTCTCCGAATGTGAAGCACTGGAGGTTCTTGTTCACCGCATATGCGATGCTGCGGTCATGACAGGGGCAAGGGCAAGAAGGCAGGGGCACAGGGTCGGTCACTTGGTCGGCAGGCAAATCAGCATTACGCTGCGTGCATGTGCAAGAACCGTGCAGGGCTAGGGTAATGCGACTGTGTGTGCATGTGCATGTGCATGGTCACACATCCGGGTGCATAGTGCCGTACAGCCAGTAACGCCTGCTCTGGCGGTGCGACGCTCTCGTCAGCGTGCTTGCACAGCACTCAACCACTCACCATGGGCTGTGGTGCGCCTCGCAGCGTGCCTGGCACTCCGCCGCGCGGCGGGACACACTCCATGAGCCGTCCAGCGGGGCACCGTCCTTGCATCCATCCAGGAGGTTGTCCTGGTCAGTCAAGATCTTCTTGCCAGACGTGCAGGTGTAAGGCTCGTTAGGGTTGGTTGCGCTTGCACCGCCTGCATGAGTGAGAAGCGTGAAGGCTACGTCAGCCTCAAGGAAGCTGAGCCTCGCCACGCTTCAACTTTGCCAAATAAACAAACATATTTTTGCGCCGATTATGAAAGCACATAACGTGCGGCTCTGCTGCACACTTCAAGTCCTAAGGATGCAGCGGCCGCTGACGGACGCGCAAGCACGCACCCTCACACTCACTGAGGTTGCATAGCATCACCAAGCATAAAGCTGCTGCAAGCACGCAAGCGTGCCTTGGATGTGCCATTTTGTTGCTGGAGGCACTTGCTCACACCGTCTGGCGCAAGCACTGGTAGGATCGGGTGTCGTAATGTTGTACAGCAGCGGTTTGGGCGAATCAAACAGGGGACTGGTGACTCTTGGTGCGCCCAGGTGTGTTGAAGTAGTTGATGTGAGCTGCAGCGTTTATATGCAGTGCTTGCCGGCAGTGAATATTTCGTTGTCCGTTGCAAGGCCACCACACAGGGACGTGCGCGATAAGGTCAGATGCAAGGCACCCCCTGTGACCAACTACTACACAAGGCCAAGACAAGTGTAACTGGTGCGGAACACAGAGCTCAACTGAACACTCATGACAGTCTATATGCAGCTGTTGGGGTTTCTTTCTGCAGTTTCAAGCGGGTTCTAGCCAACTGCTGGTAAGAGCCTTGAGCTCCCCTGTCACCCATGCATGGCTTGCATGGACCGCTCTAGCAAAGCAAGCGTTATAGAAAGGCTTGATGCCTGGAGCGTGCTGAGCTGGTATTCATGTGTTTGATTTCCCAACACAGTGCTTGAAGGTCTGCCTCCAAACGCCGTAAACTAATGCCAGAAAAGGTGTTGATAGCTCCCCATCCACAGGAATACAATTGCAGGGTTGTTTGGTGGGGTATGAGCTGCGTACTGATAAGCGGCAGGAGTATCTGTACGGTGCTGCTGCACTGCTGTACCACTTGCTGAACCACCGGGCAGGACAGACCGGCACACATACATTCAACACACGGCCCAATTGGTACAAGTGGTTGTATGCAAACTGCATATGATTACACGTAGGCTTTGCCATTATTGGGCATACAGGCCAGGTTTGTTCAGTGGTCACACTTGAAGCACGACTCTTGCACGCCCCCCCCCCCCAACCTATCCAACCCCACACGTCAGCGGTAGATTAAGTGGCAAGGCAAGCTCTAGATAGGCACGGTTGTGCCTGGCAGCTTTGGTCGTCACTCGTCAGTGGATGCAAACCGCATGTACCTGGGTGGGTGGTGTTCCTACACCGCTGCATCCCCACACAGCGGCTGCATGCGTATGCCTCTGCACAGTACGCTGCATTGTGAGCCCCAACCGCTGCGTGCGCTGCTCACCTGCACTGCACACGCAGTGCGGCGCAACGCCCGCTCGCGGTATCGCAACACTATTACTTCACAACACGCTGCGTATGCCAGGCAGCAGAGCCACATAAAGCGCACAAGGACTGACAAGGTTGCCGTGCAACAGAGGCGCACACCCTCCCTGCATGTCGCCGAGGAGCACCGGGCGAGGCCGCAGTGCCGTGGTGCATGGCGCGCGCGTACATCGGACGATGCGTGCTGTGCGTACACAGCACTTCAGTAGGGGGCAGAACAAGAGCACGGACAAGGCCAGGGAAGCAACAAGCCACAGTCCAACTCATTAGAACGCCAGGGCTGGCCATAACCAGGCCATGGCTCTTGGTCAGATGCCTAGTGAGAGAGAGAGAGATTACATCACCCGGACCAGTATAGCCAGAGGCTCAGACCGGGATACGGCATCGAGAGTTGGTGGATTGACCAGTGCGAATGGCTTCGCAAAAGGCATTCAATGCGTCGTGACAGCGTCGTCAACATTTGGTACGTCATGCTTACATGCTGGAAACCCAAGTATAATAATGTCAAGCGTTTGAGTCGGTTTCTGGACCTTTGAAACGTGTCCCAAAGACCTTCAGCATTTACTTCATCCTTGGGTTCAAGCACCAGTGATGTGGTGGTGTGTGTGACCGCACCGTGCTGCTCACGCGTTGATAAGCAGCTGCAGGGCACCAGCGACCGGCTGTAGCACAGGGCTGTTGGCTGCTAGTGCCTTTTCCAAGGCCTCTTCATCGTAAGGGTGGGATAATGCGTAACGCAGCTGCTTGACCAGCATGAGCTGCGGCCACTGCAGGAGGTCCTCCAGGCTACCACCCTGGGTCTTTGCAAAGCCGTCCAGTACCTCCTCTAGGCCCAAAGCCTTGGCTGCCTTCTGCGCGGAGAGAGACTGTTTCCGGTTGTGGAGCACCTTGTTCACCGCGTCCGAAATTTGAGTGTAGGGACCATACGGGTGAACCTCCAAATATGTGTTGAGCCTCTCCAGCAGATGAGCCTCCTTCTCGTTCATACAGTCAACAGCCATCAACTTCTCCTGCAGACAAACTGGACACTGAGTTATGCGAAGCAACGCTCAACCGGTTCGTTAGAAATGATAGAGTGCACCGATACTTGCTCACACTAGAACAAGTGAAGGAGCTTTCTTGCCTGTGACATATTGGCCTTATCCAAGCCAAGCTGGTCGTAAGCGGCCGCCTTGGTGACCAGCCCAGCCAGGAGCGGCGGGCCAAGAGGCTGGCTCCCTCAGCGAATGTGGTCAGGCAGGGGCGAAACCCATTACTGGTCAGCTGCGCTCAGTTTTACAGAGTAACGAGTAAACACAGAATCTGAAAGGCAACACTAAGCACATCGGAGTCAGCAATTCCAGCCCGATTCCAGCTAATCCGTGCTAATGACTAAGGTGGAAGTGACAGAATTGCAGAAACTCCCCAAAATGAAAGTCACAAGCATCAAAAGGAAAAACACGCAGAAACAAAGCTGCATGCAAGCCATGGGGCTTGCATTCGCCTTCACGCCAGCACGTTCGCGCTGATGAGCACCTGCGCTGGGCCTGCACCAGGCCACGAACGTGCTTTACAGAGCCCTGCGGTGTTGTTAGGGTCTTGCCGGTTGCAGGGGCGGAGCACCACATGCGTGCAACACATATGCGCACAGCCACGCACTTGACAAGCCTGATAGATGCAGAAGCATGTAGGTCGGCTCCTGCTCCAGCATGTCACAAGGAAGTCTGTGGCCGCATCCCCGCACGAGCACGTCGGGCATGTGGCTGGGTGGTTTGCTGCACCGGCGCACCTGCAGCGCACACACAGCGGCTGTACGCATGCTTATGCCTCTACGCTGCAGGTTGGACCCCAAGCGCTCCGCTGAAGTTAACGGGCGGTAGCCCCTAGCACTGCACACGCAGTGCGGCGCAACGCCCGCTCGCGGTATCGCAACACCACTACTTCACAACACGCTGCGTATGCCAGGCAGCAGAGCCGCATAAAGCGCACAAGGACTGACAAGGTTGCCGTGCATGGATGGGACGCTGCTGTACGCACCACTGTCCACACCGCACTGTCCACACCGCACTGTCCACACCGCACTGTCCACGCCTACATGCACACAGCGTGCTGTCAATCACGTCAGCCCTGCCAGCAGCAGGTCAGGCGGCGGGGCCGTTGCCGCGCAACAGAGGCGCACGCGCGCACACCTACCGTCCCTGCAGGTAGCAGGCCAGTGATGAGGAGCACAGGGCGAGGCAGCGGCGCCGTGGTGCACGGCGTGCTTGCACACCTGCGCCCTGCGTTGCCCACGCCACCCCTGTTGTTGATTGCCTCCAGGTGCATGGCGTAGCAAGCCATGCACACCGTGCCATGCATTCTTGCGTGCTTGCATGGCAACAGGCATCATCGCATCAGGGGGCCCCGCTGGCTTGGATGGCGTGACCAGCGATCGAGGCAAGCGGAAGGCCTGTGCGCGTTTGCACTGTCTGAGGCCATGCGTGGCGGTAGGCACTCCAACCCTGATGCATCGATGCACATACGCTTGTCAGTCAGAACTCCAGACGGCGCATGCATGTTGGGGCGTGTATTGGCAAGCTGCTGCCCATCAGATTTTCGCTCATGAACGATTAGTGGTACATCCTGAATCAGGTGCCCTGATTTCCACCGTTGTGGAATGGGTTCCCTATTTTGCCGTCGCAGGATCAGTGGCTTTGTCTGCTGCTGCTACTTGCTACGCACTCAGACTGACCCGCTCCGCCAAAGACAGCACCCCACTCGGCGCTGAGGCAAGTCAGGTTAGTGGGACCCCACGCAAAGATGTATGCCGCGCCCTGCCGCATATATTTGCCTGCCGGCGAGCAGGCTCGCATGCATCCATTTCAAACCTGTAGGTGTGAGTCATTGTTTACTATCCTTGTGATGCATGGTCACTCATGAGTATTGGTCATGCATCGCATGGCGCGCTGTGCCTCCCTCTGGTACCGCCGTCACTCCGTCAGCTTTGCCAGCAGTTCGCCAGCTATCCCATGCGACACTACTGGTCGGCCGTGCACACAAATCTCTCATCATGCACAAACGCCAGCCCGACAAGCGTGTAACATGCCCCGTCAACCTGTGCGTCCGCGGCTGTACGTATCTTGGTGCATGGTTTTTGCATTGTGACCGCATGCCGCTTCCTGCTCCTCGCTCTTAGGGCACCCGCAGCACCGCCAGCCAGTGCCAGCACACGCTGCTAGCAGTCACGGGCTAGCAGGTGACACTCATACCACGCCAACATGCATGCACCCTGCGGCTGACCAGCAGGCGTGCATTCACAGGTGCCAACGATGCATCAGGTATTCAGGTGATGGACGGAAGCCTGCTGTCGCGCCTCAGCCTCAGACGGTGTAAGCCCGCGCGGCCCTTGCGCTAGCATCGCTTGCTTGCCCAGAAACCCAAGTACCCAACCAAGTCCGTGTTGGCAGCGGGGCCCTCTGATGCAAGCATGCCTGTGACACTTGCAAGCGTACGGTCTGCTACAGCATGGATGCAATCGATCATGGTAGCATGGACAACGCAGGGCACAGGTGCGAAAGCTCGCCACGCACCGTCCGGTGTAAGCATGCCATGCTCCGCAGCGCCCCCGCCTCGACATGCTCCTTACCACTGAACTGCCAGGATGGAATGCGCCCCACCGCCGCCGGCAGCACGAGTGTCACACGGCCTAAGGGCAATGAACTGGTCACATCCAGATATCCTGGGCGCATCTTCTACAGAAAACGCTGACTAGCACAGCAGCGCCTAGAGTTTTCCTGGGCCCATTCAACCCGCACTTAACCTGGCGCTGACGCGCAGAGGATTGCATGAGGGCGGATGGGGCGTGCAAGTGTGGCCACCCTGAACAAACAGATATGTATGTTCGATGTCAAGGCCTCGGTGCTTTCATGACGTGCTTGTGTCTCCACCATTCAGAATCGTGCCAAACGACCATGCAGGCACGTGCGTTGCACGCACAGGCTCGGCGGTTAGGCAAGTGGTACAGCAGTGTGAAAGACAGCCGCACCGTGCACATGCTCCTGCCACATCTCAACAAGCAGCTTGACCTGCACCATCAGCACTGCTGGAGGAAGTTGGTCTTCCTGTGGGGAGCGACCAACATCTTTCTGGCCCTGAAGCGCCTGTGATGAGAAACCGAAACGTAAACAGAGGTGGACCCAGCTCAGTACACTGAATCCTTTTTAAATTGATATCATTTTTCTTGCGAGAGCGGTCGATGCAAGCCATGCATGGGCTACAGGGGGGTGAGTGGCAGCCAAGCCAAAGCCTCTTACAGCAGTTGGAACCTGGTTGAAAGTGCAGAAAGAAACCCCAAAGGCTCCATATAGGCTGTTCAGAGTGTTCAGTTGATCTCTGTGTTCCGCAGAGGTTACACTTGCCTTGGCCTTGTGTAGTAGCTTGTCAACGGGGGTGCCTTGCGTTGGACCTTCATCGCGCACGTTGCTGCAGTGGTGGCCTTGCAACGGACAACGAAATAATCACTGCCGGCAAAACACTGCATATAAACGCTGCGATTTATTAAAGATCACATCAACTACTTCAAAACACCCAGATGCACCAAGAGTCACCAGTCCCAGGCTGTTTGATTCGTCCAAACCGCTGGTGTACAACGACACCCCGCCGCTACTGCCAGTGCTTTCGCCGGACGGTGTGAGCAAGTGCCTCCTGCAACAAAATGGCAAGGCCAAGGCACGCTTGCGTGCTTGCAGCAGCGTTATGCTTGGTGATGCTATGCAACCTCGGTGAGTGTGAGGGTGTTTGCCTGCGCATCTGTCAGCCGCTTCACACATGGAACTTGAAGTGTGCAGCAGAGCCGCACGTTATGTGCTTTCATTATTGGCGAAAATATATCTGTTTGTTTGTTTGGTAAAGTCAAAGCGTGGCGAGGCTCAGCTTCCTTGAGGCTGACGTAGCCTTCATGCTTCTCACTCATGCAGGCATTACCAGCGCAACGAACCCTAACGAGCCCTACACCTGCACGTCTGGCAAGAAGATCTTGACTGACCAGGACAACCTCCTGGATGGCTACAAGGACGGCGCCCCGCTGGACGGCTCATGGAGCGTGTCACGCCGTGCGGCGGAGTGCCAGGCACGCTGCGAGGCACACCACAGCCCATGGTGAGTTGCTGAGTGCTGTGCATGCACGCTGACGACAGGAATGCACCGCCAGAGCAGGCGTCTCTGGCTGTACTGCACCATGCACCCGGATGTGTGACCATGCACATGCATATGCACATGCACAGTCGCGTTACCCTAGCCCTGCACGCTGCATGGTCCTTGCACTTTCAGGCAGTATAATGCTGACTTGCCTGCTGACCAATTCTGCATGCGCCCCCTCCTTCATGCCCTTCTGCCCCTCTCATGACCGCAGCATCGCATATGCGGTGAACAAGAACCTCCAGTGCTTCACATTCGGAGAGCCCATTGCATTCTCAAGCAGTGCCAAGTCTGATCAGTCCATTGTGACGCAGTGCACGCGCATGACCTGCGCCAAGAACATGCGGATCGCCCCCCTCACACACGGCACCCACAAGGCCATCACCTTCTCCCCCTCCGATCCCAACAAGCTGGAGCAGTGCCGCCTGCAGTGCATCAGCTTCAACCACAACGGCCGTGGTGACGGCCCCAACGACTGCGTGACATACATGCTGGGTGATGACCTGTCATGCTACCTGGCATTTGAGCCGCTGGTGAAGAGCAGCAACGGGCCCAGATACGCCAACGCATGCTGGCCCAAGACGTCGCCCCCACCACGCAAGCCATGCCCACCGCCCCCTAAGCGCTCCCCACCGCCCCCCAAGCAGTCCCCGCCGCCCCCCAAGGCGCCCAACAGTGGTAAGCAAGAGGTGCATGCGGTACACCTTTGCTGGTGCATGCATGCATTCTGATAGCGCTGCCCTACTGGCGCCAGTTTCCGTTCGAGCACAGTGGATGCTAGACTCCCCAGCTTGATCTGTTTGCTGCCGACAATGCAGATTCATCTGCATGTGCTCATGACAGCTGCTGCTTTCTTTGTTGTTGCCATGCAGCCTACACCTGCACGTCTGGCAAGAAGGTGTTGACTGACCAGGACAACCTCCTGGATGGCTACAAGGACGGTGCACCGCTGGACGGCTCGTGGAGTGCATCCCGCAAGGCGGCGGAGTGCCAGGCACGCTGCGAGGCGCACCACAGGTGGTGAGTCATGACCCTTTCCTTACCGACGCGCCCAGGCATGCAAGGCTGGAAGTAGACCGAACGTTGCTGCTGTGTTCTACATGTCATCCGTGCACTCAGCATCAACTCAGCAGCCTGTGTGCAGCCAAATTGATGACACACATGCATATTCACACCAGCCTGCCCTGCAGTGCAGGCCTGCCATCAGTTGAACCTAACGACCCCTCTCCCTGGCCCTTGCTCGCTCTTCCCGTGACCGCAGCATCGCGTACGTGGTCAACACGCAGAATGAGTGCTTCACGTTCCGCGAGCCTGTTGCATTCTCAAGCAGCGTCAGTGATGGATCCATCGCCACCCAGTGCACTCGCATGACATGCGCCAAGGACATCACGATTGCACCGCTCGCACAAGGCACCTACAAGACCATCACCTTCTCCCCCTCCGATACAAACGTGCTGGAGCAGTGCCGCCTGCAGTGCATCAGCTTCAACCACAACGGCCGTGGTGAGGGCCCCAACGACTGTATTGCGTACCTGGTGGGTTATGACCTGACGTGCTACCTGGCATTTGAGCCGCTGGTCAAGGCATCCAGTGGGCCCAAATACGCCAACGCCTGCTGGGCCAAGCCACGTTAAGGGATGGTGTCAGGCATGGATTGATGGGATGTGGACGTGCCACACCTCATTAGTCATATGGACACCTGATCCCTAGCACGGTTTGCCACTTTAAATGCACCCTGTACATTATTTCATGTGCTTTCCAGTGGTCGGTCACTGCAAGGCAAAAGCGATATTGCCTGGTCCTGCGATTCGTTCATCGATTCTTTGTCCCGTACCCTGCCTCAGTTTCGCTGCATGTTTGTTCGCAAGCCTCATCTGGCAGAGCATGCTGGCATGTGCCGGATGCATTAGCCCACTTCATGCCCACCACCTTTCCCGCATGCGCGTGGTGTCAGCCTTGGATCCCTCGCCACGACACCCACCATGCGTCGTTTTGCATCCCAAGTCCCAACACACTGCGACAGCACATGCCTGCACTCTGCACCTGCCTTACCAGCTGCCATTTCCTGTGACCTTCTCTCTTTGCCCTGCTCTGTCCGCTCGGCGCACGCACATTGATTCAGGTGTATTGGATGAGCGAGCGTGCGATTTTGCCGTTCCACCATGCCAATGCAATCCACCCTTCCCGCACCACATTGATTGATTTCGACGATTTTATGCCAGCCTCCAACATAATCCTACAACAATAACACCACCAACTCCAAAGCAGCACGATTGGTCCTGCTGCCCACCACCCTGCTGTCCCGTATGCGTACATCCTCACCCCCCCCCGGGACATACTCC